>CM044963.1:30268902-30451402 GCA_024516035.1 Bactericera cockerelli | reverse complement strand
GGACCGAGAGAGAAAGAGTGGAAAGGTAGAAGAAAGACAGATAAAGAGAAAAATAGAAAGACAGAAAGTGAAATAAACAGAGATAAAGGAGAAAGAGAGAGAGAGAGAGAGAAAAAAAATACTGTCAATTATGGACACAATACTTCCTCGTGATTGTTTCACATTGTATACACGTGCCAAATTTGAGATTGGCAAGTCGTAAACCTTATTTTTTTACTTTCTTGTCGAAAATTTCGGATTTTCTTGAATATCAGAGTTAAATTATAATTAATTAAAAATAAATATAAAAAGCCTATGTAAAACAATAATATGCATGTACAGACAAAATTTCAATAAAATCGGGTGAACTGTTCATGAGATATAAGCGTTTAAGTAAAAAGATAGTGGTCAGGCGCATGGTCTCTTTGACCGAAACGCTAGTACGAATTTGATGAATTTGAAATGGGACCAAGAACTTCTCCTATATGTGTGCAAAATTTCATCAAAATCCGTTGAGTAGTTTTCGAGATTTGCGCTTTACAAGGAATATTTTCAACAGACCGATGGATCGACAAACCGACAGATGGACAAAAAACCAAAGTTGCTCAGGAGGTTATGAGACGTCCAGAAATAAAAAAAAATTGAAATCGGAGCAAAAAAATATTTTTTTTACAAAACGAACACAATACTTCCGATTTAAAAAACCTGTATATGCGTATTAAATATGAGTGAGTAAAAACGCAAAACTTTTTGTACCTCAGATGTTATTTATTAATAAAATGCCCTTCAGAAATATAAGAATCTTCCAGCATTGGGGCGTAGGGTTTTCAAGACGGCCAAGTTCTTGACAATGTCTGGGGGGATTCTTCGGGCGAGGTACACCATCCGTTTCCTTGTCTCAACAAGAGTTTCTACCATGCCTGAATGTTGGTTCTGGTGTTGGAACATACATTTCATTGTCTCAACAAGATTTTCTACCATGCCTGAATGTTGGTTCTGGTGTTGGAACATACATTTCATTGTCTCAACAAGTCGAGTTTCTACCATGCCTGAATGTTGGTTCTGGTGTTGGAACATACATTTCATTGTCTCAACAAGTCGAGTTTCTACCATGCCTGAATGTTGGTTCTGGTGTTGGAACATACATTTCACTGTCTCAAAAGGAGTTTCTACCATGCCTAAATGTTGGTTCTGGTGTTGGAACATACATTTCATTGTCTCAACAAGTCGAGTTTCTACCATGCCTGAATGTTGGTTCTGGTGTTGGAACATACATTTCATTGTCTCAACAAGTCGAGTTTCTACCATGCCTGAATGTTGGTTCTGGTGTTGGAACATACATTTCACTGTCTCAAAAGGAGTTTCTACCATGCCTGAATGTTGGTTCTGGTGTTGGAACATACATTTCATTGTCTCAACAAGTCGAGTTTCTACCATGCCTGAATGTTGGTTCTGGTGTTGGAACATACATTTCATTGTCTCAACAAGTCGAGTTTCTACCATGCCTGAATGTTGGTTCTGGTGTTGGAACATACATTTCACTGTCTCAAAAGGAGTTTCTACCATGCCTGAATGTTGGTTCTGGTGTTGGAACATACATTTCACTGTCTCAAAAGGAGTTTCTACCATGCCTGAATGTTGGTTCTGGTGTTGGAACATATATTTCATTGTCTCAACAACAGTTTCTACCATGCCTGAATGTTGGTTCTGGTGTTGGAACATACATTTCATTGTCTCAACAGGAGTTTCTACCATGCCTGAATGTTGGTTCTGGTGTTGGAACATACATTTCAGTGTCTCAAAAGGAGTTTCAACCATGTCTGAATGTTGGTTCTGGTGTTCGAGCATACTTAATTTTGGTGGAGGCTTAAAATCTTCTTTAATGATTATCTAGTTGCTAGGAATTTTGAACGTTGTGATGATGTCGTTTGTTGTTTGTTTTTTTTTGTTGTTGTATTTTTGGTTTTTTTTTTTAACATGAATTTTTACTTTCCTTATCCTATAATAAGGAAAGTATTGTATTCGTCGAAAATTTGACCTACCCAGTTTTTCACATTTCTGGACGAATCATAGCCTCAGGATACCAAAAAAGTTGTTTTCAGCCATTGGTCCGTGCGTCTGTCTGTGTGTGTGTGTGTGTGTCTGTGTGTGAACAGGATATCTCAAGAACGGTAAGAGCTAGAGACTTGAAATTTGGTATGAAAATTAATTTTATACACCAGACGAACCACGAAACTTTTGGTTGCAATCAGCCGCAGAATGCGGCCGCAGGGCCGCAAATATTGGCCGCAAGCACCGTTTCTATGAATTGGTTAGAGATACAAAAAAAGTTAAAGAACAACATTTTCTTAGATTAAAAAAATAATAGGAGTCTATTCTGATCATTTTTTTGATATCTTGAACTTTTTTGAACTCGGCCCCAATTTACCGGTATTTTGGGGGGGACCCGCTTGGACTAACTTTTTTATTATTCATCCTAGATTGGAGTTGTGACATATCAAATTCAATGATTTTAAGGTGCTGATTACGAATTTGATGTTTATTTTTAGCTAAATGTTACCTTTGAGTCACCAGTGGCTTTTGGTCCCGTTTCCATTCCTAATATGATAAGGAAAGTCGTGTGATGTTTACACCAGATTTTTTTTGTTATCTTCAACACATGGAATTTTGTTGTTGTGTCAGGACATGGAATTTTGTTCTCATCTACTGTACATAGAATTTTGTTGTCATCTTCTGTACATAGAATTTTGTTATTTTCTTCAGCACGTGAAATTTTGTTAAGAATCAGCAGCAGCAAGTAGAATTTTGAGAATCAGCAGCAAGTAGAATTTTGAGTGAGCAGCAAGTAGAATTTTGAGAATGAGCAGCAAGTACATAGAATTTTGTTGTTGTCTTGAGTACATGGAATTTTGTAGTGATGTTTTGTATATAGAATTTTGTTGTTGTCTTCGGTGCAAGTAATTTTGTTACGAATCAGCAGTAGCAAGTAGAATTTTGAGAATCAGCAGCAATTAGAATTTTGAGAATGAGCAGCAAGTAGAATTTTGAGAATGAGGAGCAAGTAGAATTTTGAGAATGAGCAGCAAGTAGAATTTTGAGAATAAGCAACAAGTCGAAATTTGAGAATCAGCAGCAAATTGAATTTTGAGAATCAGCAGCAAGCATAATTTTGAGAATCAGCAGCAAGTAGAATTTTGAGAACGAGGAGCAAGTAGAATTTTGAGAATGAGCAGCAAGTAGAATTTTGAGCATGAGCAGCAAGTAGAATTTTGAGAATGAGGAGCAAGTAGAATTTTGAGAATGAGGAGCAAGTAGAATTTTGAGAATAAGCAACAAGTCGAAATTTGAGAATCAGCAGCAAATTGAATTTTGAGAAGCAAGCATAGTTTTGAGAATCAGCAGCAAGTATAATTTTGAGAATCAGCACCAAATTAAATTTGGAGAATCATGAGCAAATTGAATTTTGAGAATCAGTAGCAAGCAGAATTTGGAGAATCATTAGCAAATCGAATTTTGAGAATCAGCAGCAAGCAGAATTTGGAGAATCATTAGCAAATTGAATTTTGAGAATCAGCAGCAAATTGAATTTTGAGAATCAGCAGCAAGCAGAATTTGGAGAATCGGCAGCAAATCGAATTTTGAAAATCAGCAGCAAGCAGAATTTGGAGAATCATTAGCAAATTGAATTTTGAGAATCACTAGCAAGCAGAATTTGGAGAATCATTAGCAAATTGAATTATGAGAATCAGCAGCAAGCAGAACTTTGAGAATCAGCAGTAAGCAGAATTTGGAGAATCATTAGTAAATTGAATTTTGAGAATCACTAGCAAGCAGAATTTGGAGAATCATTAGCAAATTGAATTATGAGAATCAGCAGCAAGCAGAATTTTGAGAATCAGCAGCAAGCAGAATTTTGAGAATCAGCAGCTAGAAGAATTTTGAGAATCAGCAGGAGTACGTTGAATTTTGATAAGCATTCTTATTACATTGAATTTAAGCGTCTATTGCAACTGAACAGAAGATTTTACTTTAAAATATCTACATGGATTTAATTTTGATGGGTTGTGAAGTGTGATTGAATAACTAAGTTTTTTCATAAAATTTTGTTTGATTTAATGATTGGCAAAAAAAAAGGTGAACTTAAATTTGGCCACTATTCAAACTATGACATGAATCTATTCTACAAATAAACATATTTCCAGGGCAAGGACTCTGAATGTTAAAGACCTCTCTTTAAATAAAAACACTGCCAATTATGGCAACAATACTTCATCGTGATTGTTTGACATTGTATTCACGTACTAATTTTGAGATTTTATAGTAAATCACTTTTATCTCCAAAACCGCTTAAACAATTTTCTTCAAAATTTGTTTTATATGGTAGAATATTATTTTTTCTACATTCTAGATTCTACAAAATATTCTGTATCGGATCAAAATATTTTTTTTTTTTACAAAAGCGAACACAATACTTCCGATTTCTAATATTAGAAAGTAAAAAAACGACCGAAATTTAAGCTGTGTAAAAAATTCGCAGAATATTTTTGGCGTTCTACATATTAGTTACACACGAAGAGTTTTTCGAGGAATCTTTCACATACACCCCATTTTCAATTTCCATGCTTGTTTTGTTCGTTAGATTTGCTAAAGAATGGGGTTACATCCGGTGATTGCTGAATTATTAAATAGTGCGCCGGATACCCTATTACATTTTCAAGTTTAAAACAGAAAATTGCGAAGATTTTTTAGGTTCTTCCTCAACCCTTTTTTGGAGGAAGTTTTGCAAAAGTTTAACTACGTGTATTTCGGTGTTTTGCAGGGATTTTTGGATCTGAAATTTGCTTACATACCTTATGAACAAGCTTTACTCAAAAAATTTAGATTGAAAAAAATATATTAGAAACTGCTGGTATGAGTGGGTGATGGTTGTATATGGCTGGATCTTTCTGCATTTTTTATTTTTTTAAATATGAGTGTTTCAAAACCTTTTTTTTATTTCTGCCATGGACGCTTGTGGTCTGTGTTGTAGCTTGTCTATCCCGTAGAATGTCTCCCCTCTGATGGACGAGAAGTAACTCAATATTTCCCATTTAGGTGCTGGGTCAACACGAACGCACCGGAAGGTATTCTCTTACATACAACTGGAATCAAATTAAGAATATATTTTTTGTTTCTATACAATAGTTGTTTTTTAAGGGTGGGTGTTTGAGTATGGGTGGGTGTTTGTTTATTGGAATGTGTTTGTGTATGGCTGGGTGTTTGTTTATGGATGCGTGTTTTTTATATGGGTAGGTTTGTATTCTCATGTACTTGTTCAAAGTGTTTATTCGTTTGGTGTCGTGTGGTGTCTGCCTTTCTTTTCCTGTTGCATTCTCAGACTAATTTTCTTCTTCTTTCTCCTTCATTTTTTCACTCCTTTTTTTCCTACTTATTTTTCATTTTCTCCCTCTCTCCTTGCTTCTAGCTTCTCTTTGGAATAATTTCTTCTGTGTCAATCCGCTCATTTTTCCGGTCAATCTTTCGATACTCCTCTTTTTCTCTATCGCTTTCCTTCTCGCCCTCAACATTTCCTTCTTCTGATCTTCTCCCGTTTTATCTTTTATCTCGACTTTTTCTCTTGCTAGAGTATGTGACTTATTTTTTTATTCACAAGCCTGAATTTTTTATCATTGGAAACTGCAATATCTTCTTCCTCCATATTTTATATCTGCATTTTCTTTTTCTTTTCTGTCGTGCACTCTTTTTATTTATTTTTTTATCGACCTCGGTAGATCGATAAGGCGGCGGATATTACACATGAAGGTCGGTGGTTCAAGTCCCGGGTTCAGAATACTCGTATATTTAGTAAAGTTAGTTTGAGTTTGAGTAATAATTGTGATATCATGAAAGTGATTTTCGAGCTGTGACCCTACGACTTCGAGGAAGTCGGAGATTGATTAAAAGTTTACCGTAATTATGAAGATGGAGCAGCCGTTAATTATTATTATAGTTTAGCTAACAACAAGACTAGGCTTTTCAATAGAAATTCTATTGAAATTCACTCGACCACGGTATAAATTTAGTACTATATGTAAATTTACTATTATATGTAAAAACTAGGGAACAATATAGCTGACAAAGTTGATATATTTTTTTGTTCTCAAAATGAATTGTGCATAATTATGATTTTTTTTTTTGTATTTTAATATTTTTTTTTTTTTTAACATATATGTCTACACTGGGGATGAGGTTGCAAGTATTATGACCTACAGCCATAATCCCCAGCAATAACTGACAATTATACCGTATATAAAATAAACAAAAAATATTGTAATGATTGTATTTTAATATTGTAATAAATGGGAATACATCCCGTCAATTCTTGTTTAAAAAAAAAAAAAAAATGATAATATTATCGCCTTTTTTATATGTTATCTGAGGAGTAGATTTGATGAGTCCCTAAAAAGCAATTGGCAATCGAAACTCTAGCACCATGGTGCATTGAGGCCAAAAAGATTGTTGAGTACATTGGTAACAAACTGACAATGATAACGGGCAGCTCCAGGGCCAAAGTGTACCTGAAGCAACGGATTTCCCTCGCTATTCAACGAGGAAATGCAACATCGATTTTGGGTACACTGCCTAGTGGGAAATCTTTGGAAGAGATATTTCTTATTGACTAATTGTATTTTTTTTTATAAAAATTAAATACATGTTATTGGTAATCTAGTTAATCCGAGCAATCGACAAATACTGATATCTGTTGTGTTTTTATGTTTTCAGGTAGGTTAGTGATAACTGATAACATTAACAGCGATACCCCACAAACTACGTTTAGGGTAAGTATTTACTTGCTAATGAGAGCAAATAATCTCGAAACAGCTGTCCAGGTATGTTCTGATATTCATGTACAGGAACATCTAATACAACTTCTCACTTTTCTGTTTATACTGATTAAAAGAGAGAGGTTAGGTAATGGCATACAGGACTGTTACCTGCTGAGAGGAAATAAGATCGAAACAGCTGTCCAGGTATGTTCTGATATTCATGTACATCGGTACAACTTCTTACTTTTCTGTTTATACTAATTTACTGAACTATAAAGCCGGAATTGTGAAACAGGATTAGATTAATTTAATTCTGTTTTGTTTGCTCTTATCTCTAGACTAATCACAGAGCATTTATGTCAGCTGTGGCTTGGAATAAAAATCCATAGATATTTAATCCTGTTTCATAGCTCGGTCCTAGACTGGTTGGAGTTCCACAAGAGAAGCACCAATTATCACACCAACCTCTATTTAGATCTATTGTGACCAGTTGATTCTATTTGGTTTTAACGTCCTGATTCAAAGTAGTCAGGACGGAGGTTTCACCTTCCATTCGTTGGGAATCGTACCAGCTACCCACATCAACTGGGTAAGGCCGGAAATGCCAGCCTCTGGTGTTTGGAGGGGACAGAATTTTTTTCGAAAAGTCTGCCCGAACCGGAAGTAAAACTCGAGACCACTGGACTATGGGCAGAAGTCGTAAACGTTACGCCACGGAGGCTGGCCTAAATCCTGTTTCATAGTTCGGCCCTAAGTATAGCACTCTCATTGAATTGTATTTTCTTTGAACCATGTTTTACAGGCGTTGTACCTTAAAACAAATAGATTTTGTATAAAACTCTAGAGTAAACGATCATACAAAGCAGAGAAATACTCCGTTAAAGGTCTAAGAAAAACAAAATAAATGTAACAAGAATACAAGATTCACTGAAAGAGACATTTTTTCTTTTTGTTGAAACGAGAGACAAATTTTTATTTCACAAAACTAACCGAAACAATGAAAGCAAATTTGACCACAAAGCTTTGTTGAAGAAGAAAAGAATGCTTGGAAAAAATAGAGATGAACAGTTTATGTGTGTGTGTAAGAGAGAGAGAGAGAGAGAGAAAGAGAGAGAGAGAGAAAAGAGAGAGAGAGAAGGAAAGATGGAGAGAAAGAGAGAGAGCGAGAGAGCGAGAGAACTAGAAAAGTTGAATGTTTAACGAAGTGGAAAAAAGGCCTAAATTTGATGAAATTTGTATGTTTTTCGTGTGTTATTTTCTTTGGTTTTGTCTCTTTCACTCTTTTCTCTAATATATATTTGCTATTGATCTTTACTTTTCCTTACTTCTCTCACTCTCTTTCTTTCTCTCTCACACACACTTTGATTCTCTCTCTTACCTATCGATCTCTCTCTTTCTCTCTCTCTCTCTCTGTCTCTCTCTCTCTGTCTCTCTCTCTCTCTCTCTCTCTCTCTCTCTCTCTCTCTCTCTCTCTCTCTCTCATTCCTCTTTTTTGCAAATTTCAGCAAGAACATCTTTAATTAAATTTCATTTCTTTTTGTTGTCTTTTGGAAAAATGAGGAAAATGAGGGCATTTATTAAACGTTAACTGATCCACTAACCGCCTCATCATTATCAAAGCTCAATAATATAATAATGAAATTTATAAGTTCTTGGGAAAAACTGGGAAAAAAAAAACTAAAACTTTTTTTAAACTTAAAAAAAAAAGAAAATAAATAATTAAGTAAAACAAAAAAAAAGCCAAGTGTTTTCTATCTCCAAATTATTTCAATATAATAATGTTTTTTTATAAACTTACCTGTCATGGGCATAGAATTATAGGAATTTTGTCATCATCATCATAGAGATGAACGATGGTATCCAGACAGTGGAGCAATGACTGAGTACTTCTACCACTGTCTTTACAAGGAGGCTAATAATTGACAAGGGACCCCAGAACCAAGCCAATGCTGGTCTACTCCCTGTTTGTAGTCCCAGCCAGACTATAGGACCATTTTCTACCGTACATAATAATAATAAACCATATCTTCTTTTTACTCACCGACCTCAGTAGCTAGATCGATAAGGCAGCGGACTTGTAACCTGGAGGTCGGTGGTTCAAGTTCCGATTTCAGCGTAGATTTGGAAAAGCGAGTTTGAGTAGTTGTGATATCCCGAAAACGATTAACACAAATATGATAACTTTTTATCTTCGTATTTCCCGTAATCCTGGCACTGGTTGCTGTTTCACAAGAAGCTAATAGTTTCTCCTCACGTGGCGCCAGTGGATCTAGACCAACCAAGTACAAAGCAGAAAAAAATCCTGTCCCACTGGGGATCGAACCCAGGTCACCACACGTTAAATGTCTAGCCCGCTAACTCATTTCGTCACGGTGACTATCACCAGAAGAATAGTTCTTACTATTTCGGAATAAAGACAGGAGCCATGCGAAGGAGAAGGATTGAGATTATTTAGACTGGCGAGGACTTTATGGTTTTGCCTGGTGAATTCAAGATAAGATGTGGTAACGGGCTTTCTTCTCTCTCTCTGTCTTTCTCTTTCACTTTCTCTTTCCCTCTCCCTCTCCCTCTGTCTTTTCTTTCTTTCTCCCTTTCTCTTTCTCTTTCTCTCTCCATCTCTCTTTCTCGTTCTTACTTCCTCTCTCTTTCTCTTTCTCTCTCCATCTCTCTTTCTCTTTCTTACACCCTCTCTCTTTCTCTTTCTCATGAGGTGAAATTCCAGCCCATATTCGACTTCCTCACGCTCAAAAGGACACAGCTCAAATTGGTGAGATATTCTCTTTTTTTATATTATATCCTATGTTTTTTTTTTTTTCAATTTTTATTTTTTTCAATTTTTATAAACTCTCAAACATGCCTGTTTGAGATATTCTCTTGATTATTTACTCATATAATAAATAATTTGAACAAATTACATACTGCTTTTTTTTAAGTGGGGTTTAACGTCGCTTTCAACTGCCATGGTCATATCACGACGGGGGTTTTACCCTCCATTCGCAGGAAACTCACAAACCTGCTACTCACATTGACCTCAACCAGCCTGAGTGGGGCCGGGAAAAGCCAGCGTCACGAGAATTAGAATTTGAGTGGTCACCCATCCAAGTCTTAACCTCGCTGGATGTCGCTTAACTTCGGTGTTCTGAAGGGAACCGGTGTATTCAACATGCCATCGACGCTGGCTACATACTGCTTTTCTAAGACGAAAAGAAGAAAAACTCACTTCTTTCTATTCTCCTCATTCATTTCTCCTCCTGAGGACTTTTGAGTTAACACTTGTCAACGTCAACTTCATTTTATCAATGCCTTTATCCGAAAGCTTTGTATTTTTTTCTGTCTTCGACAAACAATACAGCTCCGAACAGAAAATTCACACAATCGATCAGACAAAAGTCAAAACGGAAGTGAGGAGATCGACTGAGAGAAGAGAGATGGAAAATAAACTCAAACGAAGTCTTTTCTTACTGGGAACAGAGGGAATTGTGGGAAAGATAGAAGAGAAGGAAGGGAAAGATAGAAGAGAGGGAAGAGAGAGAAGGAAAGAAGAGAAAGAAGGAAGGGAGAGAATATTTTTATTTTTTATATTATTATTTATTTTTAAATTTAGTACATAACTTTAGTAAATAAATATTCATTTGTAAACAAAAACAAAAAAACCAACATCAGTTTGATTAAATTGTGATATCACGCAGGTGATTAACACAAATATGATAACTTCCTTTTAACTTTGTTTCTCTCTGTTTCTTATCAATTATATAACTGAATTTTCTTTCTCTCAACTTTCTCTCTCTCTCTCTCTTTCTTTCTCTATTTCTGTGTATCTCTCTCTCTCCCCTCTTTCTCTTTCTCTCTCTCTTCTTTCTCTTTCTCTCTCTCCTTTTTCACTTTCTCATTCTTTTTCTCTCTCTCTCTCCCTTTTCTCTTTCTCCCTCTCTCTCCTTTCTTCTTCTCTCTCTCCCTCTCTCACATTGCTTAGTTATCTATACCTTCTCTCTTTTATCTCTCCCTCTCTAGATATTTCAATGCCTTATCAATCATTGCTTTCATCACTTTTCTACGGAATCATTATTTTCATTCTCAAGCGTTTCACCCTCTTCATCATTGGCTTTTAAGATTTCAATGGCGTTTTCAGAGTTGGCTTTCGCCTGATTGAACTGTTTTAAATCCTAACCATTTTGTTTTTCATTCATTTTTTTATTATTATTAGTAATGGCCAGTCGCCCGTTCCAGTAACACTCTCCACTCTCAAAATCCCCGAATCTCCAATTCAACCGTCACATGTAGGCACTCTGATTGGTTATTGCGTTCAAATTAACCAATCAGAGTGCGTTGTGTGACACTTGAAATTGAGATTGGGAGATTATGAGAGTGTTATCATATTTGTGTTAATCACTCTCGTGATATCACAACTACTCTAATTATCTTTTCAAAATCCACGCTGAAACCGGGACTTGAACCACCGACCTCCAGGTTGTCGTCGCCTTATTGATCAAGCTACTGAAGTCGTTGAGATTGGGAGGAGAGTTGACCTCTACATAGATGCCATTACGACAGCGGAAAAACTTTGTCAGATTTTTCTAATATTAGAAAGGAAGCATTGTGTTTTTTCTACTCCGGCTAGGATTCGAACCCGTAAAATCCGGATCAGCAATCAATGCTCTTAACCTTTGAGCCATGGAGATCGGCATCAATTTACTCTTAGTAAAATATTACGAGATCTATAAAATATTAGATTATTATCATCATAGGGTGGCGTCATCGTGAGCGATGGTAGCCAGACAGTGGAGGAATGTCTCAGTACTTCTACCACTGCCTTTACAAGGAGGCTAATAATTGACAAGGGCCCCCAAAACCAAGTTACTTATTAAAACTATTCAAAAAAGAAATTGAGAGAGAAAGAGAGAGAGAGAGAGAGAGGAAGAAGGTAAAAACGAACAAAAATTCGGTTCAGAATGAGAAGTTTTGAAAGAAAAAATTAAATGAGAAAATGAAAGAGAGATAGAAAAAAACAAAGTTGCCGAATATATTATTTAAATAGAAAAATAACAGGAGAGAGAGAGAGAGAGATAATCAATGTAAAGATAGCGTGCGAGAAAGAAAGAGATGGATTTAGAGAAACAAAGTTGCACGGAGAGATAGAGAGGCAAAGAGAGGAAAGAGATAGAGATATTTAAAGTATGTAAAAGAAAGAGATCAAATTAAGAAAATTCACAAGAGAAAGAGAAGGGAAAAAAAGGCAGAGATAAAGAAAGAATAAAGAGCTCATGATAAAGAAAAGGCTAAAGATAAAGCGAGAGAGAGAGAGAGTGAAATAAAGCAATTGAGAGAGAGAGAAATAACATATATATTATATTTATTTATTCACAACAATTAGTCGTAGTTTACAATTTACAAAAATCAAAAAATAATACAAAATAAAATAATGTTAAAAATATCTATGTCCAAATGTTACAGTAAAAGATATACAGGGTCTTTATAAAGTCTCACCCAGGCCTAGGTTTCTCGAAAACGACTCAGAATATCAAAAAACGCAAAAACCCGTATTCCTTTATATTTAAGGGGATTGATTTTCAGGCAAATTTTTTTTGCCTACACGGCCCCAGTCAGGCTGGGCATGGACCAACTTTAAAATCTTAAATAGAATGGTATGTCTTGTGGCATATTGTTTTAAAGGTCTGATTAAGAGAAGTTCATTACAACAAATTTTAGTGAGCTACGACTTACCGTTCTCGAGATACAGGGTCGGACGTCCTGCGTAATATCCATATATTTTGACCTATAACTCGTTAACCGTAAATTATGGAGACAATTTTTCTTGTTAATAATAACTCCTTATGGCAAGAACTTTCGAACAAGTTAAAACTTGATTTGTTTTTTCGTTAAATTTTTTTCGACTGTTCGTCCGGCTGGCTGACGAAACCGACCAGAAACTAACATCAACAGAGTATGTCGAGTTATAACTTGTTCGAAAGGTCTTGTCATAAGGAGTTATTATCAAAAAGAAAAATTTTCTCCATAATTTACGGTTAACGAGTTACAGGTCAAAATATATGGATATTACGCAGGACGTCCGACCCTGTATCTCTAGAACGGTAAGTTGTAGCACACTTAAATTTATTGTAATGAACTTCTCTCAATAATAACTTTAAAACAATATGCCACAAGACATACCATTCTATTTAAGATTTTAAAGTTGGTCCATGCCCAGCCTGACTGGGGCCGTGTAGGCAAAAAAAATTGGCTGAAAATCAATCCCCCTAAATATAAAGGAATACGGGTTTTTGCGTTTTTTGATATTCTGAGTCGTTTTCGAGAAACCTAGGCCTGGGTGAGACTTTATGAAGACCCTGTATAATATTAGGAATACAATGTTAAATTACAAAATGTTTTTTTTTGTGTGTACAATTGTACATAAATAATGTAGTTTGTAAATGAGAGAGAGAAATTGAGAAAGAGAAAGAAATACAGATGGTAAGAGAAAGAGAAATAGAGAGGGAGAGAAAGAAAGAAATTGAGAGACAGAGAAAGAAACAGAGAGAGAGAGAGAGAAAGAAATAGAGAGAGAGAGAGAAATAAACAGAGAGAGAGAGAAAGAAACAGAGAGAGATAGAAATAGGGAGAGAGAGAGAGAGAGAGAGAGAGAGAAAGAAACAGAGAGAGATAGAAATAGGGAGAGAGAGAGAGAAAGAAATAGAGAGAGAGAGAGAGAGAGAGAAAGAAACAGAGAGAGAGAGTGAAAGAAATAGAGAGAGAAAGAAAGAAATTCAGAGAGAGAGAAATTGAGAGAGAAAGCAAGAAATCGAGAGAGAGAGAGAAATACAAAGCAGAAAACAGTTCATCAATCAGAAAGAAAGCACATAATTCATTGGAGACTTTGAGAGTAGAAAACTTCGATTTGAACAAAGAGGAACGAGAGGAAGAATTAAAAGAGGAAGAGGAATCCGACAAATATTGAGGAAGCAGAGAAAGAAACTAAGAAAAGAAAGAAAGAGGAAGTGGTAGAAATAGTAGGGGCGGCGGGTGATAAATACACTGGTAGTCAAGTGGTTCAGGCGCTAGTCCGTTTTGAGCACGAAAGAGACTACGTATATTCCATCGTATTTATTTTGCAGGAGTTTCTTGAAATTTTTGGGGGGGGGGGACAAAACCCCCCCACCCTTCTGAAAACAATATAAACAATAAAAAAGGAATAGATAAATATATACACATATGTCCCTACTAACGGGCGCGATAATTGCCTATGGCAATCTCTTCCACCCAACCTTGACCATGGATTCACGGAGCTCGGCATCTTGTGAAATCTATACTTATAAAAGAGAGTTTCACTCACTGACTGACTGACTGACTGACTGACTGACTGATTCATCACTGTTTCTCCGAATTGGTAAGTCCTAGGAAGCTGAAATTTGATGGGTAGCTTTGTCTTACAGTCTAGATGTGCAATAAGACGGGATTTTTCGAAATTCCCACTACAACACCTGCCATTGGCGAAAAAGGACTTTTTACTTTCACCGCTATTTCTCAGCATTGATAAATCCGAGAAAGTTCAAATTATGTAGGTAGCTTTGTCTTATAGTCTAGATGTGCAATAAGACGGGAATTTTTCGAAATTCCCACTACAACACCTCTCATTAGCGAAAAAGGACTTTTTACTTTCACCGCTATTTCTCCGCATTGATAAATCCGAGAAAGTTCCAATTTGGTAGGTAGCTTAGTCTTATAGTTTAGATGTGCGATTAGACGGGATTTTTCGAAGTTCCCACTACAACACCTCTCATTAGCGAAAAAGGACTTTTTACTTTCACCGCTATTTCTCCGCATTGATAAATACGAGAAAGTTCAAATTTGGTAAGTAGCTTAGTCTTATAGTTTAGATGTGCGATTAGACGGGATTTTTCGAAATTCCCACTACAACACCTATCATTAGCGAAAAAGGACTTTTTACTTTCACCGCTATTTCTCAGCATTGATAAATCCGAGAAAGTTCAAATTTGGTAGGTGGCTTTGTCTTATAGTCTAGATGTGCAGTAAGACGGGATTTTTCGAAATTCCCACTACAACACCTGTCATTAGCGAAAAAGGACTTTTTACTTTCACCGCTATTTCTCCGCATTGATTAATCCGAGAAAGGTCAAATTCGGCAGGTAGCTTTGTCTTATAGTTTAGATGTGCAATTAGACGGGATTTTTTGAAACTCTCACTACAACACCTCTCATTAGCGAAAAAGGACTTTTTACTTTCACCGCTATTTCTCCGCATTGATAAATTCGAGAAAGTTCAAATTTGGTAGGTAGCTTAGTTTTATAGTTTAGATGTGCGATTAGACGGGATTTTTCGAAATTCCCACTACAACACCTCTCATTAGCGAAAAACGACTTTTTACTTTCACCGCTATTTCTCCGCATTGATAAATCCGAGAAAGTTCAAATTCGGTAGGTAGCTTTGTCTTATAGTTTAGATGTGCAATTAGACGGGATTTTTCGAAATTCCCACTACAACACCTCTCATTAGCGAAAAACGACTTTTTACTTTCTCCGCTATTTCTCCGCATTGATAAATCCGAGAAAGTTCAAATTCGGTAGGTAGCTTTGTCTTATAGTTTAGATGTGCAATTAGACGGGATTTTTCGAAACTCTTACTACAACACCTCTCAGTAGCGAAAAAGGACTTTTTACTTTCACCGCTATTTCTCCGCATTGATAAATCCGAGAAAGTTCAATTTTGGTATTTATGTTTGTATTATTGTCTGAATCTGCAAAATTGGGCTTTTCGAAACTTCCACTACAACATCTGCCATTGGCGAAAAAGGAAAATTTACTTCCACTACTTTTCTCCGCACTGATAAGTCCGAAGAAGTCCAAATTTCGTATGTAGGTTTTTTACAGTCTAGATGTGCATTTGGATGGGATTTTTTTAAACTCCCACTACAACACCTGCCTGTTACTCCATATTGGTAAGCCCTAAAAAGTTCAAATTCAGTAGGTAGGTTTGTCTAATAGTTTAGATGTGCGATTAGACGGAATTTTTCGAAACTCTCACTACAACACCTGCCATTGGCGAAAAAGGACTTTTTACTTTCACCGCTATTTCTCCGCATTGATAAATCCGAGAAAGTTCAAATTTGGTAGGTAGCTTTGTCTTATAGTCTAGATGTGCGATAAGACGAGATTTTTTGAAATTCCCACTACAACACCTGCCAATGGCGAAAAAGGATTTTTTGTTTTCACCGCTATTTCTCCGCATTGATAAATCCGAGAAAGTTCCAATTTGGTAGGTAGCTTAGTCTTATAGTTTAAATGTGTGATTAGACGGGATTTTCCGAAATTCCTACTACAACACCTCTCATTAGCAAAAAACGACTTTTTACTTTCACCGCTATTTCTCCGCATTGATAAATCCGAGAAAGTTCAAATTCAGTAGGTAGCTTTGTCTTATAGTTTAGATGTGCAATTAGACGGGATTTTTCGAAACTCCTACTACAACACCTCTCATTAGCGAAAAAGGACTTTTTACTTTCACCGCTATTTCTCCACATTGATAAATCCGAGAAAGTTCAAATTTGTTATTTATGTTTGTCTTATTGTCTGAATCTGCAAAATTGGGCTTTTCGAAACTCCCACTACAACATCTGCCATTGGCGAAAAAGGAAAATTTACTTCCACTACTTTTCTCCGCACTGGTAAGTCCGAAGAAGTCCAAATTTGGTATGTAGGTTTTTTTACAGTCTAGATGTACATTTGGATGGGATTTTTTTAAAACTCCCACTACAACACCTGCCTATTACTCCATATTGGTAAGCCCTAAAAAGTTCAAATTTGGTGTGTAGGTTCGTTTTACGGTCTAGATGAGAAATTAGACGGACCTCAATACACTACGGTCATGCGTCAATACACTACGGTCATGCCTCAATACACTACGTTCATGCCTCAATACACTACGGTCATGCCTCAATACACTACGTTCATGCCTCAATACTCTACGTTCATACCTCAATACACTACGGCCATGCCTCAATACACTACGGTCATGCCTCAATACAGAACGGTCATGCCTCAATACACTACGTTCATGCCTCAATACTCTACGTTCATACCTCAATACACTACGGCCATGCCTCAATACACTACGGTCATGCCTCAATACAGAACGGTCATGCCTCAATACACTACGGCCATGCCTCAATACTTTACGGTCATGCCTCAATACACTACGGCCGTGCCTCGGCCCGCAAAGCGGGCGACAGCCCGCTAGTGTAAATAATAATAATAATATCGCCTTATTTATACTGCCCGATAAGGACTATTAAAGTCCCATTATTCCAGCAGTAGGCCCAAGACTTATTATTATGTGGTAAAAATCCCAAATGGGAGGATAACTTGTCATGTCCCGGCTGGGTTTCGAACCCACGACCTCTGGAACCTCTGGATTCATAGAGTGCCGCCTTTACCACTGAGCTACCTGGACAAGACTTCTCAGAAAACCTCCACAAGACTCCTCAGAAAACATCCACAAGACTCCTCAGAAAACCTCCACAAGACTCCTCAGAAAACCTCCACAAGACTTCTTAGAAAACCTCCACAAGACTCCTCAGAAAACCTCCACAAGACTCCTTAGAAAACCTCCACAAGACTCCTCAGAAAACCTCCACAAGACTCCTTAGAAAACCTCCACAAGACTCCTCAGAAAACCTCCACAAGACTTCTTAGAAAACCTCCACAAGACTCCTCAGAAAACCTCCACAAGACTCCTCAGAAAACCTCCACAAGACTTCTTAGAAAACCTCCACAAGACTCCTTAGAAAACCTCCACAAGACTCCTCAGAAAACCTCCACAAGACTTCTTAGAAAACCTCCACAAGACTCCTTAGAAAACCTCCACAAGACTCCTCAGAAAACCTCCACAAGACTCCTCAGAAAACCTCCACAAGACTCTTCAGAAAACCTCCCACGGTTTGCTTTCGACGCTGATCCGAACTTTCTCCGATCCGGATTTCGGACGTCCGGATTTTCTCTGCTCTAAAATAATGAAAAATGTACAAGAAAGTGTTGGATTAGAGATTAGATGAAGTGAGAGAGACTTGAAGAGGAAGGAAAAAGAATGAAAAGAGAGAGAAAGAAGAAGAAGAGAAGATACGGAATGAAGTGAAAGAACTACGAATAAATGAATTCATAAATAAGTAAATATCTTCAGATTTAATTCTTTCTAACCAGTTTCTTGAAATTTCACAATGCTCTAAAAAAGAAATGAAAAGAAAATATAATAAAAATAACAATTCCGTGTCCGTGAGATAGGTATTGATACACCTCCATCACGGTGGTGAGAGGATTATATGCCCAGATCCAATGTCTACTTGTCTTGTCTAGGCTCCTTTCATGTCCATTGATTTTATTTCGGTTTTAACGTCCTAGCTGGCGCAACATTAATAGCATTAAGTTTTATTTTTGAATTAATATTTAACAGTAATGTTGATGTTATACAAAACAGTCCCACAATTGACAGTGTTGACCCAGTACCTAAATGGGAAGTTTAGTATTGTGTCACTTCTCGCCTATCAGAGGGGAGGCATACTACGGGATGGGCAGGCTACAACACAGACCACAAGCGTCTACAGTAGCTCCTGTTTCATGGCTACGAAACAAAAAAGGCTGTGAAACACTCATCTTTAAAAAAAAAAAAAAAAAAAAAAAAAAAAATGTCCTTCCTAAGCTTGAACCACCGACCTCCACGTTCCAAGTCCACCGCCTCAACGAAATAGGTCTTTGATATTAACTCATTATTAATACATTACAGTCTGTTAATTGTTGAATGATATAGCGCACTAGATTGTCATGCACGGTCTCCTGGGTTCGAATCCCAGCGGAATCGGAATTTTTAGCATTGGTACCTTTCACGTGGTCTACTCATATCTCGTTCGGAAAAACTTGTAGGTACTTTCTTGTCCAGTGGCGCAACTATAAGCACAATCATATTGAGATGCATATAAAGGAAAATCAAAAAGCCATAAATATAATATTTTATTACTTACTTAGAAGTCTATCAAAGCTTAGGAGAAGTACCTTTGTTAATAAACCTTTGATAGGCTTTTCAAAAGAAATTCTAAGAAAAACAAAGCTACCTTTGACGTCAAAAGAGAAAGAAAGAAAGAGGAGAAATAAAATTAAAAAGAATGGCAGATAAAATTCTAGAGAAGGGATTGGCTAAGGGATTTGATAAAGTTGAAGAGAGATGAACAGAAGATAGGGAGAAATAGACAGAAAAAGAGAGAGAGAGAGAGATAGAGAAGAGACAGTTGGGGAAGAAGAGAGGAAGAGAAAGAAGGAGAGAGGGAAAAAGTGAAAAAAGAGAGAAAGTAAGATAGTGAGACGGAGAGGAAGAAGAGAGAGGTGGGAAAGGAGATTGAGAGAGAGAGAGATAGAAAGAAAAGAGATAGGGGGAAGATTCGGAGAAGGAGACAAAGAAAGAGAAGAGAGAGAGAGGGCTAAAGGAAGAGATCTTAGAAAGAGAGAAAGAGATTAAGAGAGAGAGAAAGAGATTAAGAGAGAGAGAGAGGGCTAAAGGAAAAGATCTTAGAAAGAGAGGAAGAGATTAAGAGAGAGAGAAAAAGAGGGTGAGAGAGAAAGAAAGAAAAAAGAGAGAGAGGATAGAGAGGGAGATAGGGAGAAGGAGAGAAAGAAAGACAAGAGAGAGGGAAAGAGATTCAGAGAGAAAAAGAGTGATGAAAAAGTGAGGGCGAAATAGAAAGAGAGATGGAGAGAGAGAGAAAGAGAACAGAGACAGGGGGAAAAGAGATTGAGAGAGAGAAAGAGAAAGAATAGGAGAGAGAGAGAGAAAAAAAGAGAATGAGAGGGAAAAAGAGAGCGCAAAGGAAAAGGAGATAGAAAAAGAGAGACATAGCTAGAGAGAAAGAGAGAAAATAGAGGGATATAGAAATGAGAGATAGGGAAAATGAGAGATACAGTGACAAAGGGAGAGAGAAAAAGAGGAAATATAGAGAGAATGATATATAAAAAAAAGAGATAGGGAGGGCTCCCTCCCTATCTCTTTAGAGATAGAAAGATATATGGAGAGATAAAAACGAGAATGAGGAGGAATAAGAGAGAGATGGGGAAAAGGAGAGAGAGAGAAATAGAGGAAAAAGAGAGGATTATAGAAAGAGAGAGATAGGGAGAAGGAGAGAGAGAGAGATTGGGAGAAGGAGAGAGAGAGAGAGATAGGAGAAGGAGAGAGAGAGAGAGAGATAGGGGGAAAGAGAAAGAGAGATAGGAGAGAGAGAGAGAGATAGGGAGAAGGAGAGAGAGAGAGAGGGAGATAGAGAGAGGAAATAGAGAGGGAGATAGGGAGAGAAAAAGATAGCGTATGTTGTAATGGATGAATTTATAAATAAAAGAAGCTCCCAGGTTTGCTTCTACAAGTTGCCTGAGATTACACACTGTCCTGTTGCGTAAATGAAGATTAATGAATCTATGTACAAGAAATAGTACGCTGCACACAGGAGTACTTCTAGAAACAACGCGGTTAAGCCACTTCAACCTTGGAAAGAAAAGGATTGGTTGTTGTAAAGTGGCTCACGCTACAAGCAATATTTATTTTATTCATGACTGTCTGCTAGAACTAATTTTAATATTGAACTTAATTAAAATGAAATGAACGGAAAACTTTC
The DNA here is from genome assembly GCA_024516035.1 of Bactericera cockerelli. NCBI lineage: Eukaryota > Metazoa > Arthropoda > Insecta > Hemiptera > Triozidae > Bactericera > Bactericera cockerelli. The sequence continues at coordinate 30,430,960 of CM044963.1, read as the reverse complement.
AATTAATTATTCATTATTGATATTATTTTCTTGTAAGAAACCCAGTAATATTGCAGTGGTAGTCAAGTGGCCAGCGCACTGGTTTGGTAATCCAGGTAGCGTAGGGATCCGTTGGTTCAAATCCCACCCAGTGCATATTTTTTTTCCTCAATAATTTGAGTTTGTGACACAATAATAATAAGACTCTGAGGGTTAGGTGGTAGAAAATGCTTTGAGCATTAACCTCGCTCGGTGGGTACGTTCCACTTAAGAGTATTATTATTATTATTATTAAATTTATTATGATCGTTCTTTAAATTCTGATGAAAAATGGATATATCCTTTTTGTAAGAATGTAAAATATCCTTGCTCATTGGGGCTGGGTGAGGTTAATAAATCAACGTACTATCGCCGGCTGAGTAAGTATAACATTACTGTTGTAATTAACACAAATTTGATATGATAACTTTTTGAAATGAAAAGGAAAAAAAAAAAATATGTTATTTTCATTCAGACTTACTGACCTAAATCAATCTTGTAGATACAGACTGACCTACATAAATCCTGAATATATAAATTAGAGAGTAATATTTTTACTTTTTTATTTAACAAACAAACGAAATGTACTGCCAGCCTTTAACAAAGGGTCGGGTGGAAGAGATTTTAATAGGCAATAACCCCGGCCTTTAGTTAGGACATATATTTTTATTTATTTTTCTATTATTTTTCATTTTATTATATTGTTTCCATTTTTTAATTTTTTAAATAATCCTTTACATTGTACACTATGTCCATTTATATCTAATTAAGTGTAAAATAATAATAATAATAAAATAATAAACTGGTTGCTTGACTGCATACTCGTCAAAACATTGGCAATTCAGAGGGAACACCTGCTGCATAACCTCTCTGGATTAGTAGAGACAATCTTTGTGTGAGAAAAGTACCCGCTCTTGAATTTGATGTTTACTAATTTTCAATATGTGAATTTTGAGTTCACTATATTTTTTTTACATATTTATATTTACTAAAATTATATACCTATTCAGTAATATTATATTATAATTTGGATTCATATAGTTTGGTTTTCATTCATAACTCTCAGGTTTGGTTTCCTTTAATACTCGTCAGCCACATTGGTGCGTTTTTAGTGTATAAAATGTTTTTTTTTTATAATATAGAATGACGTATAATGTACCTGCTTACTACATCAACCGACTTCAGTAGCTTGATCGATAAGTCGGCGGACTTGTAACCTGGAGGTCGGTGGTTCAAGTCCCGGTTTCAGCGTAGATTTAGTAAAGCGAGTTTGTATAGTTGTGATATCACGAAAGTGATGAACACAAATATGATGATATCTAATATTCTAAAATGAAGGTATGTGAAAAAAAAGGATCACCAATCTTCGCGTTACAAATAATTGATCGTGCTACCAGTTGCAAATACATTAAACTACATCAAGTTGCCAATACAAAAAGCTACATCTAGTTGCCAATACATAAAGTTACATAAAGTTGCCAATACATAAAGTTACATAAGTTGCCAATACAAAAAGCTACATCTAGTTGCCAATACATAAAGTTACATAAAGTTGCCAATACATAAAGTTACATAAGTTGCCAATAGTAAGGTAAAGTTATATAAAGTTGCCAATTTATAAAGTTACATAAAGTTCCCAATACATAAATTTACATAAAGTTCCCAATACATAAAGTTACATACAGTTTCCAATACATAAAGTTACATAAAGTTGCCAATAGTAAGGTAAAGTTATACAAAGTTACCAATTTATAAAGTTACATAAAGTTGCCAATAGTAACGTAAAGTTACATAAAGTTGCCAATAGTAACGTAAAGTTACATAAAGTTGCCAATAGTAACAAGAAAAGCAATAGTTTCTTCTTGGGGCACGTTCCACTTTTATGTTCCCGTCTGTACTGCCACGATCTCTGTGTAAATCAGAGACAGACACTAGAGATAGCACAGTTCTAGAGGCGGGGGGGAAGGGAGTGAGGGAGAGAGAAAAAAAACGAGAGAAAGGAAAGAAAGAGAGAGGGTGGATGAAGAGAGGCGAGAATAGAGAGACATTAAAGAATAAAGAACACTCCTGATGAGAATAAACGCTAAAATTGAGAGATAGATGAAAGAGAGAGAGAGGGAGAGAGAGAGAGAGAGAGAGAGAGAGGGAGAGACAGAGACAGAGAGAGAGGGGGAGGTGAAAGAGAGAGAGAGAGAGGGGTGAAAGAAAGAGAGAGAGATCAATAAGGAGAGATTGTAGGGATGAGATAGTTATTTTTTCACATTTTTTATAAGGTAGCTCAGAATCAGAAGACTTTAAAACTTTAGTACAAAATATCTTGAATTATAAACACTACTTGCTGTTTCACATAAAAGCAGCAAAGCATTTGTCCTCATGAGGTATGAGTGGACTCCAAACATCCAAGTACAGCGCAGAAAAATTCCTGCCCCGCCGGGGATCAAATCAAGGTCCAATGCAATACCAAGCGCGCTAACTCACTCTGCCACGACGATTACTTCAAGAGAGACGTATACGAGAGGGGGGGATGAAGAGAGGAGAGGGGATGAAGTACATTGGGGATGAATATATTACAAAAGGAAAATGAGAGATAGATATAAGACGAGATACTTTCAGAGGGGAGCAGGATATGACAAGTGGTGGTGAGATGGAGAGATAGAGAGAGAAAGAGTGGGTGAGATGGACAAGGGGTAAAGTAAACAGAAAATATAAGAATTGCTAGAGAGAGAAAAGGAGATGGAATTAGAGAAAAGGAACCAGAAGAACAAATAAAGAGAGAAAAAGAGAGACATGAGAAAATGGGATATTGAGTAAAAGGAATGGATTCATATAGGGAGAGAGAGTAAAAAATAGGGAAAGGGACGGAGAGAGAGAGAGAGAGAGAGAGAGACACGGAATAGAAAATTGTGGAAAGAAGAAGGGAGAGAGACAGAGAGAGAGAAGAAGAGAGAGATACAGTGGGAGGGAGAGAGAGACAGAGAGAGAGTTCTAGACTTTATACATAGAAGAGAATGAGACTGTGAAATAAATAACTACGAAATAGTAGGATGCAAAGAGAGAGAGAATAAAAGGAGAGAAGGAAAGAGAGAGGTATAAAACTGGAGAATAATCACGACTTCACGAGAGATTGAAAATCCCATAAGATAATAAGATTAATGTATAGATACAGGAAATGGGTGGGAGAAAAGTATGGAGAAAGAAATAGAATTACTTCCGGTGTGGGGATGACTCGGAAATTATAAATGGGAAGTAAATTCCATTCTCTTTCATACTGAGAGAGAGAGAGAGAAAGATAGAGAGAGAGAGAGAGAGAGAGAAATTTGATTTGATTTTTATTTATAACAATTTATTTACAAATATAACTACTCCTAAGCTAATATGTATGGGGAGAGAGAGACCTACACTGAAATAAGCCTCAATGGTGTCTTGGTAACTTTTTGTTTGTAACATTGCACATTGCATAGTCATGATTTCACGGCGCGCATAAAAATAAACTGATTACTTTTACACATTTTTCATGATTTATCCATATATGTGTTAATCAATTTCGTGATACCACAACCACTCAAACTCGCTTTACCAAATCTACGCTGACACCGGGACATGAATCACCGATCTACAGGTTACAAGTCCGCTGCCTTATAAATCAAGCTAATTAGGTCGCGGTCGGTCACATTATTTTATAATGAAATTATAACCCCGTCCTGATATGATATAATGAAATTATAACCCCGTCCTGATATGATATAATGAAATAATAAACCCGTCCATGCAATGAAAGCGACGAAAAATAAATAAAAATATATAAACCCAAATTGAAAAAAAAAATATTATTGTCATCTCTCAGCATTTTGCTACTTGTATATTATTGCATAGTCACAGTTTTACGGGCGATTACTTATAAGCTAGCCTCCGTCGCGTTACGGTTGTGACTATTTTATGTGGTCCAGAGATCGAGAGTTCGATCCCGGGTTGGGTAGATTTTTTTAACGAGAAATTTTGTTCCCTCCGAACTCGTGAGGCTGGTATTTCTGGCCAACCCGTTACATAAAGCCTATATTTATGTGAAGTTCATGGGGTTAACTGGTACAATTCAGAGCGAATGGAAGGTAACTACACAAAACTACACAAACTCGCTTTACTAAATCCACCCTGCAAGACAGGACTTGAACCAACGACCCCCAGGTTAAAAGTCCGCCGTCTAATCAATCAAGCTACTGAATTATGTACTCGTATATTAATTCAAATAATATTATCGACTTTTCTTGAAAATCTTCGTTAGTCTATCTGTGTACCTATATAATTATATCTATACACAACATCGTGAAATTGTCTACAGTTCATCCGGGATACAGTAATGTTGTTAGAGGGGGTTGATTGCGGGATAAAAACTGGATTTAGACCTTAATATCTCCCCGAGATTATCCGAGGAAAAGAACGACGGAAATATAGGTTTAAGTTGCCAAATATAGGACGGTTTGTGACAAGTCAGTTTAAAAAGAGTGAAAAATTTATTAATTTTTAGGTACCCATTCAGTCTGCAAAAGTGTTTACAGAAGCTACTATGGAAGCTTATAATAATAATAATAATAATAATAATAATGTTTATTACCTATGTATTAAATAACAATGTCATGTTGGTTTATCGTGTTCCTCTATGTATAAGTACGGGGTGTACTTTTCAGGGTGTACTTTACTCTCCTCTTATGGGCGAGACACTTCTTGCTCATGACACAATACTTCCCAATTAGGTGCTGGGTCAACATGAGCGCACGGGAAGGTGTCCCTTACTGTAAACACATTTTTAATACATTTTTTATCAGCTCTGGTATTATAAGCTGGTGAGTAGGAACCTTACAACTAGTCTCAAGTATAAGCAAAGTTTTGACCCTTAGAAATCTATGCTGATTAAAACATCACCATTTTTGTTGCTTTTATATTTTCTGCTTCAGATGACATTGGTGTCCAATGCGAGGTACTATTACCGTATCAGTATTTATTTCCTTTTTACCTTTTCAGCCATTATGAATTTATCGTGGATATTTACGTATATATTTACAGACAAATATACCTGCAACATTTATACAGGGTTATTTTTATCTCGTGGTAAAATGTTTATTTGAAAATATTCAACTTTTTGAATATGCTTAAAACTTTTGAACTAGCATCAAAAAAGACGGAAAAAATTATAATATTTATAATTAATAATAATAACACTCTTTAGAGGAAGGTAACAACCACCATTTGAGGTTAATGCTCAAAGAATTTTCTGCCATCCAACCTGCAGAGTCTTATTATTATGTGGACAGAAAGTCAAATTTTTGATGGAAAATTCATGCACTGGGTGGGATTCGAAATTATGTGCAAAATTTCAGGTTTCTCGGTCAAACGGTGTGGATTGGTGTACAGAACATAGATATAGATGAATAACAGGAAAAGAAGATAGAGATATACAAAAGAGAACTACATAATTATTTATAGAGAGAGAAAGAACAGAACGCTGTGGAAATGAGATGATCCAGAAATATGGCAACATCATGAAATGGGAAGAAATTCAAAAATATGGAAATGCAGTTGAAAAGAAAAACATGGACTTCACCATCAATAACTTCACCGATGGCCCCATCTTTAGAACATGTATATGGCAAAACCATGGACAAACAAATCGACAACTTCTAGCCAGATACACTACACATGGATTTCACCATAAAATATGCAATATTAAAAATTTTCATACCAACTATGATGATTGTATCTGTAATTTGTGCCATCTACCAATAACTAATAGATATCATTTAGATACCCATATTAAACATGATCTTTCACTTACAAAATTACTAATGTCATTAGATTAAAATATTATTAGAATAATAAATAAATATCATGGTTGTGTGTATGTGATGAGAATGTGTGTGTGTGTGTGTGTGTGTGTGTGTGTGTGTGTGTGTGTGTGTGTGTGTGTGTGTGTGTGTGTATGCATGCATGTATGAGTAAGTAGGTATGTGTGGGTGGGTGTGTGTGTATATATGGTGAAATACTACTAGCAGAATAAATAAATATCAAAGTTGTGTGTGTGGGTGGGTAATGGGTATGTATGTAGGTATGTGGATGTGTGTGTGTGTATGTGTGTACATAAGAATATGTCTAAATTGTCTAATTATTGAGAAAACAAGATAGAGTTCCTCTCTCTCCTTCATGTAAATTTACTACATAGCATTTTCCATTTTATCTAGCATGTAAATAAATAAAGATTGTATAAATATAATATACAGGCTTATATGTATATAATATATGAGAAAAAGAAAAGATAAGTTTGGTTGGGTATGTAAATAAGAGGTCACACATGTATGTATCATTTAGAGTATTTAGACCACCTATATATATGTAGGTATATATAAAAATATCCCTCTCTAACATTTTAGTTTCCTGACTTGTAAATTTGTATTAATATTTTATTTTATTTTCAAACATCCATATCTGTAATTTGTACCTACCCATGTAAAAAATATAAATAAAGCTACAACTTAAGTTGTGAATATGTTTCAAATTTATAGAGAGAGAAAAAAGAGCGATAGCAAATAGAGAGAAGCATAAAGATAGGATAAAGAAGAAGAAAAAAGAGAGAGATATGAAGAAAGAAAAAAAGAAGGTGCGATATAAATAAAAAATAGAGAGAGAGATGAAATGTATAGAGAGAGAAAAAAAAAGTATAGAGAAAGATAATGAAGATGAAGATAAGGAAATGAGAGGGGAGGTAAAATAGAGAAAATATTATGACTATCTTCTCACAATCATTAAATTCACTTTTTCTGAATTTAAATTATTCCATTTTAACTTTATTTCCATCGTGACATCTCCCCAGTGGAGAGAGTGGGGGTTCAAACTTCATGTTGGCGAAAAAAAAAAACTTTCTTAATTTCATATTTTCATTTTCTCGTCTTGAGTTTCGCCAACGACATTATTTCGTGATGACACGCTTGGAAGTCATCTGCTTTTTTTAAAAAATAGGAACTGTCTGTTTACTGAAGTTGAAATAAAATAATTAATAATAAGTTACAAGGTATCGTACATATCTAATTGTGTTGATCATTTTCATGATATATTATCACAAAACTCTCTTTAATTTACGCTGAAACCTTATAGTTTATTATAGTTGGCTCTAATAAACTAATTTATAGTTGTTAGAATTAAGGACAGATTTTTTTTTTTTAATATTTGTTTAAAAAAATTTACACAAAATAATACTAAAAATTGATCTCCGTAGCCTCATCCATAGCGGAATGATAACCGGAGGCCGGTGGTTCGATTCCCAAGTTCAACAAATATTTAATGAAGATAAACTGGTTAATTATGATATCACATGATTCGAACACAAATATGACCACATATTTACAATGAAACCTGACTGCTTTATATGAAAGTATCAGGTTTCATTAAGGTATGACAAAAGAATAATCATAATAATAATGATAATAGTAATAATATCAACAACTCCACAAGAAACAAAACAAAAAGTACAATTACAGAATACAATCGCATTAAAAAAACCATTTCAATAAGGTAAGTATAGTGTCAACTCAAAACAATAGTTAGTATGCTAAAATATTATAATTAAAAATAAAACATTAGATAGTAAGTATGGACGTTTTCTAGGGTACAGAGAGAAAAAAATGCTCAGAAAATATGGAGGAGATGAAATGATAAAAGAACAGTGCAATGATTAAAAAGAGATAGGGATTGATAATGAAAAAGAGAGAAAGAGAAAGCGGAAATGGGGAAGGAAAAGAGAGAGCGAGAGAGATAAATACATTGAGAGAAAGAAAGAGATCAAAGTACATAAAAATGGATAGAAATTGATATGAAAATAGTGAGATAGAGGAAAAAAAGAAAAATAAGAGAGAGAGAAATTAGAGAAGGTGAAAAACATGGTAAAATAATAAAAAAAAATTTTAAAAAATAAGAAAATAGATAGAGGGCAAAGAAAAGAGAGAGAGAGAGAGAGAGAGAAAAGAGAGAGAGAGAGAGAGAGAGAGAGAGAGAGAGAAAGAGAGAGAAATAAAATCAGATAAGAATTGAAAGAATTTCATATGAAAATAGTGAAACAAAGAGAAAAAAAGAGAAAGAGAGAGAGAGATTAAAGGAGATGACAAGATATAAAAAAGAAATATAATGATAAAAAATCTGGTGTAAACATCACACGACTTTCCTTATCTCCCAAAAAGGAGTCGAATTCCGCCACTGGTGACTGAACGGTAACAGATAACTAAAAATCAATGCCAAATTCGTGATCAGCACTTCAAAATCATTTAATTTGATATGTCACAACCCCCATCTAGGATGAATAATAAAAAAGTTAGTCCAATCGAGTCCCCCTACAATACCGGTAAATTGGGGCCGGTTTCCAAAAAGCTAAAGATATCAAAAAAATGATCAGAGTGAACCCCTATTATTTTTTTAATCTGAGAAAATGTTGTTCTCTAACTTTTTTTGTATCTTTAACCAATTCAAAGAAGTGGTGCTTGCGGCCAATATTTGCGGCCCTGCGGCCGCAGAATGCGGCCGATTTCAACCAAAAGTTTCATGGTTCGTCTGGTGTATAAAATTAATTACCATACCAAATTTCAAGTCTCTAGCTCTTACCGTTCTTGAGATATCCTGTTCACACACAACACACACACACACACACACACACACACACACACACACAGACACACAGACACACACACAGACAGACGCACGGACCAATGGCTGAAAACCACTTTTTTGGTATCCTGAGGCTATGATTCGTCCAGAAATGTGAAAAGCTGGGTAGGTCAAATTTTCGACGAATACAATACTTTCCTTATTATAGGATAAGGAAAGTAAAAAAGATTAAGATAAATAAATATATACGATGTATAAATAGAGAAAGAGAAGAAAATGGTGAAAGAATAAAGAGAGAGAGAAAATAGTAAAACACAGAGTAAGAGAGCAAGAGAAAGAAAGAAAGAGAAAGAGAGAGAAAGAGAAAGAAAGGAAGGAAGAGAGAAAGAACGAAAGAGGGATACAGAAAGAAATTGAAGGAAATAAATTACAAGGAAAGAAACTTTTTACTGCTTAAGAATAAAATAATGTAAAACAAAAAGTTAACAACAAAGAGAAACGCAGAACAGAAAACGTGAAGACAACAGTGTAATGAGTAGGAACTTATGAAACCTCTTTGTAGGGATGAGTAAAGTAAAGAGAGAGAGAGAGAGAGAGAGATAGAGAGAGAGTAATAATAATTCCGTGTCCGTGAGATAGGTATTGATACCTAAATCACGGTGGTGAAAGGATTATATTGACACCCAAATCCAATGTCTAGGCTCCATTCATGTCCATTGATTCTATTTGGTTTTAACATCCTGACTTGAGGTAGACAGGACGAAGGTTCTACCCTCCATTCGTTGGGAATCGTACCAGCTACCCACAATAACCTCACCCAGCCTGGGTAGGGCCGGACTTTGTCAGCCTCACATGTTCGGAGGGAACAGAAGTTTCTGTGCGAAAAGTCTGCTCCAACCGGGAATCGAACTCAGGATCTCTGGACAACGGGCGGTAGTCACTGCCGTTACGCCACGGAGAGAGAGGGTGAGAAAGAGAGAGAGAGAGAGAGAGATATATATATATAAAGAGTGGGAGAGAGAGAGAGAGATAAAGATAAAGAGAATATAAGTAAGTGCAAGAGAGACAGAATTGAATTGAAAGTGTAATGAGTAGGAAATTACGAATGTGGAGGAATGATGAAAGAATTGGGAGGAAGAAGAAAATAATTGAGAGAAGGTAAGATAATTAAGATAAATTCCTGACAGAATTAGGTAATAAAATATTTACCTAGCGTACATAGAGGCGCAGGTGGTAAGTGTAGGAATTCAGTTGATAAGGTAGGAATTGATAAGGTAAGGAATTCAGTTTTAAGTCTGAGGAAAAGAAAATAAGGTTACAAAAAAAGGTGATCCCCCAAAAAAGTACCGTTTAATGAAAAGGTCAAGTTCCACAAACTAAGATTGTAAATGTTTCCAGAGCTCCTTTCGAAAAAGTTTCAGCCAATCACGTTAGTGAAAAGAGAGTAAGTTTAGAAAAAATAGGTGTAAAAAAAGAACATTTGAATTAATTTAAGTTAAAAACAATGCATTATGGATGTAATCGTACATTAAAAAAAAAAAAACAATGTTTGCACACTCTAATATTTTTTTATATATAAAATATATATAAATAACAGTAACCAAGTACTGAAATCAGAGTAAGTTTACAAAAAAGGTAATAAAAAAATATAAAAGAATATAAATTAGATTGTCTAAGTTGGTGGTAAAAACAAAGTTGTAAACAGAATGCTGGAAGACAAGGAAAGGCTCAACAGATAATAAGGACACACAGTCACAATCCGATTTACACAAGTTTGTACTTTTTAACAGTACTTTTTATGGCATTTTTTTCTGAAGTTATAACAATGTTTTTTTGTAACACAGTGTTTTAATAAAGTTATAACAAAGTTTTTTTTTTTTTTTTTTTAATCTGTTGAGGATTTAAGAGTTTATCTAGGCTTTTATGCATGGGTTTAGAGTTTCCGCAGTGGCAAAATGTTTTGGACTTTTTTTATCGTTATGTGCAGACTATATTTTTTTACGTCACTTTCAATTGCATGGACATATCACGACGGGGGTGTTACACTCCATTCACAGGAAACTCACAAACCTGCTAGCGACATTAACCTCACCCAGCCTGGGTTGGACCGGCATGCCAGCATCACGAATTCTTCACCAATCTCCTTCATTTTTGACTGTGCCTTTTCCCAAACCTACTTGGGGTTGGCACTGTTCAGCCCCACGGAGTCTTCACCTCGCTGGACGTTGCTTAACTTTGGTGATCCTCCGAGAACCGGAGCATTCAATGCACCATGGACGGTGGTGAGACTTTACTTATTCAAAGCACAAGGACTCTTCAGCATTAATAATAATATTTTTTTTTTTCACAGACTATATTGCCTTTTTATTACCTACTTTATTTATAGTAAAATTATTAGACTCAACTGGTCTGAAGAAAAATGAGACCCTGGTCTGAAGCAATTGTATGTACAAATAAATAAATAAATAAACTTATAAGTATACTGTGCTGTGCTTTACTCATAGTGTTCTTTTACTCTGTTCTTATCCAACTAAGGCAGGGTCGACGTTGTTTAACCTCATGGTTGAGGTTGGTTGGTTTTGGAACACTTTTTTACGGCTGAATGCCCTTCCTATAACGCCAACGATACTATTTGATTTCACGTCCTGGATTAGGACAGGGGTTTTAACCTCCATTCGCTGGGAATCGTACCAGCAGCTACCCACATTAACCTCACCCAGCCTGGGTAGGGCCGGAAATACCAGACTAACATGTACGGAGGGAACAGAATTTTCTGTGAAAAATCTGCTCCGAGCGGGGATCGAACTCGGGATCTCTGGACTACGGTCAGTAGTCACAACTGTTACGCCACGGAGGTTACACCACTGCACTTAAAGTAATACTTGTGCTTTGAGGAACTTTTACACCACTGACTTATAGTAATAATAATAATTCACGAAAATCCTACAGTAATAAATTTACTTCTTAAGATTAAGCAGATAGGGACGACATTTTTTTTATGTAAAAAATATGAGGAATTTTACCATTTTTGACTTGGGAAAAACCGTCTGAGATATTGTCCAGATATTTAAATTTCTTTTCAAGAATAAATTCATAACAGGGAAAGTGAAAGACTGTAAGCTGAATATCGCTTTCTATGCGATGGGAACTCAAAAACCAACATTCTACACTAACTTTAACCAGCCTTGATTGGGCCTAATTTGGTGTTCACAATAAAACCTATTGGAACATATATTATTCAAATCAGCTGCACTTAATTTGAAAAATGAAACTAGTTTTAAAAGTTTAATTGAACTTTGAATACATCGGTTCTGTCACGTCTAGCAACGTCTTGCAAGGTTAGGACTTGGATTGGTGACGACCATTCAAATTATATCCCTCGTAATATTGGCCATTTTCGGACTCACTAAAGCCTACTGAGGTTAATATGAGTAGTTTTTTGGTGAGTTTCCAGCGAATGTAGGGTGAAATCTTACCATGCTGTTGAAAGCGACGTTAAAATTAAATAAAAATAGAAATACCACGATTATGGCAAACTGTTTCTTATCGAAGATATTTCATAAAGTGCGCTGTTGAAAAGTCTTTCCCAATAAGAAGGCTCTTCCAAAAGCCTTTATACAATATATCTCGCAAAAGGGTCGTTTAGATTAAATTATTTAATGCAATCATGTTTCATGATTTGGCCCAAAAACTATGTTGTACGAAATTAAAGTATTTCTTCATTAGTTTTCTTCTTTTCTCTACCACCTTGTCCAATATTTCTATCTCTCTCTTTCTCTCTCTGTTTCTCACTATCTCTCGGTATCTCTCTTTTTCTCTTCACTCTCTCTCTCTTTCTTTCTTTCTCATTTCTCTCCCTTTTCTCTCTATCTGATTCTCTATCACTATCTCTTTCTTTCTTTTTTCTCTCTCTCTCATTTACACCTTTCTCTCTCTTTTTTTTATCTCTCTGTTCGCTCTCTCTCTCTCTATTTTCTCCTTATGTCACTCTTTCTCTCCTTTCTATCTCTCCGTTCTCTCTCTCTTCTGTCTCTATTTCTCTCTCTTTTTCTCTCTCTCTATCTCTCTGTTTCTCTATCTCTCTCTCTATCTTTCTTTTCTCCCTTCTCTCCCTTTTCTTTCTCTTTCTTCCTCCTCTCTCTCTCTCTCTCTCTCTCTCTTTTTCACTCCTTTCTCTCTCTTTTTTTTATCTCTCTGTTTCTCCCTCTCTCTCTTTTCTTTAAATATTTCTCCCTCCTTTTCTTAGAATTCAGTTAAAATAAAAAAAAAATAGATGTACACGACTTCTAGTAGGTACAGAATCATCCAGATTTTTTCATTTAAGAAAGAAAATGAACGATAAAAACTAATGCGCCAGAAAATAGGTCCAACCCCTGACTATACCCCCTTCACATCATCTACCCCTTCATTTTCTCTCCCATCTAACCCTCCCGCCCCATCTAACTCGTTTTCACCCTAAAATTCCTCCCTAAATTACTCACCTTTTCCTCGTGAAATCCGCCCTAAACTCTTCCTCTCCTCTCTATTCCCTCCTCTAATACTCTTCTCCTCGGAATAACTCCTAAACTTCTGCTTCCCCTAATATTACCCATCCTCCCTCCCCTTTTTCTCCTCCCTTTGAAATCAGTCCTTTCACGAATTCTACCTATTTTCTCACTCTCCAAATATTTTATAACATCTGAGATTTTTCTTATTTGCATAAATTAAGGGGCGCTGTGTGAGAAAGAAAATCGTACATTATGGGGGCCATTTTTAGGCCTGATATTTGAACGCTTGATTTTTCAGGTCTAATTTATGAAACAGGTTTGACGCTTAGATAAGATAGACACGACCTCAAGTCGGAGGTTCAACCAATCACAGCGTACTTGACTAAAGTCCAAGTTCATGAAGAGTCTGGATTACCTTGACATTATTTTACTTACTTTCCGAGTCCATGTGTGATGTGATGGTGTTGGGAGGATTGATATGGGTGAACCCTTTGGACGCCCAAAACCAGTGTTCTAGGCTCCTTCCGTGTAGATTGTGTAGTGTATGTGCAGTATGTGTATTTTGTTGAAATTATGTACTTTAAAACTAACAATTTTTAAAATATTTCTTAAATATTCTAAAATATTCCGTACTTTTTCAAATTTGAAAAACGATGAAAAAGATTGTAAAAGAACTTTTTCAAATCTTGACATTAATCCTGTTTTATAATTTGGATTTTAAAAAGTGGTACCTAATCTTGTAACCTGACCGTTAGTGTTTACAAAACATGATTACACTCTCAAAAAGGCTGGTTTTAAAATTGTAACTTTTGCACTTAACCCTACAGACTTATCCTACAGAAAAGAAAGTAATGGAATCACCCAAAACTTTCGATAGTCAGTTTTCCATATTTAAAAAAAATCAATTTTTAATATCTTTCACATCTTGTAACGCGCCACCAGGGTACAAATTCCAGTCATTACCTCTATTCTACCAGTTTCTCATTCAAACAACCCTCCTCCTACCACCCTCCCTTTATCCTTCACTCTCATCTAAGTCTCTCTCCCTTCTAAACTCCTCCTACCATTTCTCCCTTTAAACCCCCTCCTCTCACCTTCCTTCACATCTATTCCTTCCTCCTAATTATCCCTCTCATTGAAGTTTCTCTCCCTTCTATCCCTCCTACCGTTTGTCCCTTTAAACCCCCTCCTCTCACCTTCCTTCACATCTCTCCTTCTATTCCTCCCTCCGAATTATCCCTCCCATTGAAGTCTCTCTCCCTTCTAAACTCCTCCTATCACTTCTCCCTGAAAACCCCCTCTTCTCACCTTCCTTCACATCTCTCCCTCTATTTCTCCCTCCTAATTCTACCTCCCCCAGAAGTATCTCTCCCTTCTATCCCTCCTATCACTTCTCCCATTACACACCCTCTCTCCATTTCTCTCTTTATCCCTCCATTCCCTTACTTCATCTCTCCCTTTATTCCTCCCTCCTAAATATCCCACCCATCCAAGTCTCTCTCCCTATTGCCTCGCACCCTATGTATAACTAGGCTTAACTTTCCTAAGCTCCTGTTTTCGGGTGTTATTCACGAGAAAAGCATCAAAAATTAGGCCGAGGATTTACAACTTAAATCAACCTTGTTTTTTTTTCTTTTGTTCTTTTTTTTCTCTCTCTCTCTCCATTTCTCTCTTTCCCTCTTTTTCTCTCTCTCTCTCTATCTCCTCTCTCTCCATTTCTATTTCTCTCCATCTCTCTGTTTCTTACTCTCTCTCTATTTTTCTCCCCCCTCTTTCTCTCTATTTTCTCTCCCTCTCTCCCTCTCTCTCTGTCCTTCTCTGTTTCTGTATATCTCTTTCTATCTTTCTTTCTCCTTTCTCTTGTCTCTTTTTTCTCTCTCTCTGTTTCTCTCTCTCTCTCTCTCTTTTAATCTATCTCTCTAACACACTTTTGTTTTTTCCCTTCTAGGTTTTTGATATATTTGCCTGTTTCTCTGTCTCTAACGCTCTCTCTCTCTCTCTCTCTCTCTCTCTCTCTCTCTCCTCTTTCTTCTCCTTCCTCTCTTCTCTTTCACACAAACTCTTTCCCTCTCGCATGCAACGCAGATCAGCCTAGCTCAGACACAGAGAGACATTTAGAGAGATATAAAGGACAATAAGATAAAGAGGGGTGATATAAAAAGAGAGGAAGCGAGAAAGGGAAGTGAAAAAAGAAGAAGTGAGAAAAGAGAAATAGAGAGAGAGAGAGAGAGAGGAAAGAAAGAGAGAGGAAAGAAAGAGAGAAAAGAGAAAGATAGAGAAAAAAAAAGAACGATAGAAAAAAAAAGAAAGAGAGAGAGAGAAAAAGAGAGAGAGACCGAAAAGAAAGAGAGAGAAAAGAGAAAGAGAGAGAGAGAAGAGAAAAAGAGAAAGTAAGAGATAGAGAGAAAGAGAGAGAGAGAGAAAAAGAGAAAGATAGAGAGAGAGAAAAGAGAGAGAGAGAGAGATGTGCCTCGCGCACAAATGAAACGTGTCGGATTGAAATTAACTATCTTGTCCGTGAGATGAATATTGCTGGGAATTAAAAACGCCTACAACTCCCGGTGTTTCAGAAAATTAAAATTAGTATAATGATTTTTAATTTTTGTGTAGGTTTATCTTGACGGGGGTTTTCGGGGGAGGGGTGGGGGAGAGGAGAGAGAGAGAGAGAAAAAAACAGAGATAAGGAGATAGGGGAGAGAGAGAGAGAAACAGAGAGAGGGAGAGAAAGAGAGAAGGTAAAACAGAGAGAGGGAGAGAGAGAGAGAGAAGGAGAAACAGTTAAACAGAGTTAGGATGAGAGAGTTAAAAAAGAGAGAGATAACGGGAGAGAGTTTTTTACATCATGAAGCTTGCAGCAACGAGCTTGATGTAAATGAGCTGAACATTTACTTGAGGAAGAAATGTTGATTAAAATTACTAGTTCCTAGTGCTTTAGCCGTTGGAGCCATCAGCACTTACACCTTCATAACATTGCTATCTAAGCAAACAGAGTTTTATTATTATGTTGTCACAAACTCATATTAACGAGGAAAAAGTAATGCACTAGGTGGGATTTGAACCAATGGGTCCCTACGGTACCTGGATTACCAGACTTGTAGTCAAGTGTAACCACTTGACTACCAGTGTGGTAAACACTTGACTACCAGTGCAATATCACTGGGTTTCTTACGAGAGAATAATATCAATAATGAATAATTAATTAAAAGTTTTCCGTTCGTTTCATTTTAATTAAGTTCAATATTAAAATCATAAAATGTAATAACATAAAATCATGATGAGACTGTTAAGTGTTGAGCAGTTATTGTTAATATTGTGCAGTTCTTATTAATGTTGAGAATAATCTAGCTGAAGAAGTTGTGCAAGATGCATTAAAAATTGGGTCACTTCTCGCCCATCAGAGGGGAGGCATACTACGGGGGATAAGCAATTGAGCACGGTACAAAAACGTCTACAAATGCTTATTAGTAGCTGAGTTACAGATCACAACATTCTAATGTAGCTGAGTCACAGGCCACAAGAGTATAATGTAGCTGAGTCACAGGTCACAAGAGTATAATGTAGCTGAGTCACAGGTCACAAGAGTCTAATGTAGCCGAGTCACAGATCACAAGAGTATAATGTAGCCGAGTCACAGGTCACAAGAGTATAATGTAGCTGAGTCACAGGCCACAAGAGTATAATGTAGCTGAGTCACAGGCCAGAAGAGTCTAATGCAGCTGAGTCAAAGGACAAAAGAGTCTTAAGATGCTCTTGTTTTATGGTTACAAAGGATTTCGGTCATCGATTTGTGTTAGTTAAGCTCTCTCAGGGCAGCCAGCTTCCCTGGCGTAATGGTTGGCACTACTGCCCGTAGTCCTGAGATTCTTAGTTCGATTCCAGGTTGGGGCAGACTTTTCGAAGAAAATTCTGTTTCCTCCAATCACCCGAGGCTGGAATTTGCGGCCCTAGGCTAGGTGAGTTTCATGTTCATAGCTAGTTCATAACAATTGGAGGGTAAAACCTCCGTCCTGAATGTCTATTTCAAATCAGGACTTTAAAACTAAATAGAATCAATGGACATTAAAAAACACAACAACAAAAAAAAAATCAAAGTTCAAAAATATGGACTTGAAAGGGGCCTAGACATTGGATCTTGGCGTCCATAGAATCATCTTGATATAGGTATCTGAACCTATATCACGATACGGAACTATCATAATACAGTAACTACAAAAGAACATAAATTAAAAATCGAACAACAGAAAGTTAAACAAAAGCCTCTCTATTACAGGTTACCTGAGAAAAGTTCAATCTTGTCTGAAGTTCTGAATATTGCTGTTCTTCTTGTGAAAAAAATCATGATCTTTCTTTCAGCCTGTGTTTTTTTATCTCTTTGAATAATTTGAATATTTATTATTTTTAAATTATAACGGCTATAGAAAGACGTTATAAAAAGATGGCTTCCTCCTTCATCAACATATTTTCATTAAAATTTAAAACCCACCAAGTTTTCTTATTTTATTTTTTCTCAGTTTTTTCTACTCCTTCTCCTCTCCTCTCCTCTATTTCTCTCCCTCTCTCCTTGTCTCTTACTTTCTCCCTCTCTATCCCACACTTCTACCAGCTCTATTTTCTTATCTATTTTTCGTTTTCAGAATTGTCTAATTCATTTTTATTTTATTTTTTTATGTGAATAATTCCCATTAATTTATTCTGTTTTTTTTCCATTTAAAATGTGATTCTTACTAGATTGTGTGTGTTTTCAAATAACTCGCCTCCAGATAAATGTTGAAAAAAAAATACATTCCATTCTTTTCTTTCATTATAGGAAGCTTCGCCTATTTCAACTGCATGGTCATTTTACGACGGAAGCTTTACCCTCCACTCACTTCAAACTGTCGAGATAAAATCTCGACATTTTGTTCAAAAAGAAAAAATGTTTTAGTTATAAAATAACAATAAAAATAATATAATAATATCGCCTGATTTAGTATACTGCCCGATTAGGACTATTAAGACCCATTATTCCAGCAGTGAGTCCAGGACGTATTATGATGTGGTAAAAATCTCAAATGGGAGTATAACTTGTCATGTCCCGGCTGGGTTTCGAACCCGCGACCTCTGGATTCACAGAGTGCCGCCTTTACCATTGTGCTAGCGGGACTCACTCCAAAATATATTTATAGCAACATGTTTTTATGTATCGTATATTTTATCTGAATAGTAATGATATCTTGAAAGATTTTTCTGTGAAAATCGTCTTAAGATTGTTTGAATCAAGTTCGCTCGTCAAGCGTTCGTCAAGTAGCACCCGCCAACAGTCCTATTTTAATACAAAAGTCAGTTTAATATGTAATTTGTTCTATTGTTTTTGAACTTAACTTCAATCAAAATTTTCAAACTTTATTTTTTTCTTTAATAATTATTATAATTGCAGGCGTCTTCATCTGAAACCGGGGGACGTGTAGGGTGTAGGGGTTAAAATTACGAAATAAATTGAAGGGGCAATTTAGTATGATCCGTCGGGTGTCCTATTTTAGAAACAGGGGACTTGTAAGGGTTACTATTAGTAAAAAAAAAAAAATTAAAAACTACCTCAGTAGCTTGGTCGATAGGGCGGCAGACTTGTAACCTGGAGGTCGGTGGTTCAAGTCCCGGTTTCAGCGCAGATTTAGTAAAGCGAGTTTGATTAGTTGTGATATCACAAAAGCGATTAACACAAAAATATGATAACTTAACTTAATTCGGTCTGAAGTGTCTGCACTTCAAATATTGTCAGGGCCATTTGTGGCCTAGAATTTTTGTAGCCTCGTCTACAGGGTACCTCAAAAATGTTCGGCCTGAAGTGTCTATAATTCATTTTCCTTTAGTAGTACGAATCTTAATTTTCATCCATGTACCTACTGTACTATGTAATATTTAATTATCTACCTATATTTTGTCATTATTGCGTGTGCATGCTCAAAAAAAAAAAAAAAAAAAGATTATTATTATGATTATTCTAAAGATAAACCAAACATTTTTTTTTTTAAAACTTTTCCGAAAGCTCCTTTTTCGTATCCCATTTCAACAACAGTAGCATCCGTCTCTTTTTTTCCGCAGCAACTTTCTTGGTTCCTTTTTTTTTTTTGTCGTGGTTTCTTTTTCAATTAAAAAGTTCAAAGTTAGAGATAAAATTTTGTCATAACAATTTTGTAGGGGGGATAAGTTAACAGGTCAGAGAAAGGAGGGTGGGAGAGAGATAGAGAGAGAGAAAGACATAAAGAGAGAGAGAAACAGAAAGACATAGAGAGAAAGAGAGACATAGAGAGAGAGTAAGAGAAAGAGAAAAAGAAAGAGAGAAAGACAGAAAGAGAGAGAGAGAGAGAGAGAGAGAGAGATGGATAATAATAATAATAATAATAATAATGCTTTTTCTTTGTGTTATTATGTCACAATTTTAGTGGGTAGCGCAGAATCATAGGACTTTACCATGCACTTTAATTTACAATATCTTGTATTATTTTTTTGCCTAAGATTCTGCCACTGGTCGCTGCTTCACATTAAAGCAGCTACTCATTTTTCCTCACGAGGTATGAGTGGACCCCGAACATCCAAGTACAGAGCAGAAAAAATCCTCCCCCGCTGGGAATCGAACCCAGGTCACCATGTGTGCAATGCCTAGCGCGCTAACTCGCTCTGCCACAGTGACTACGAGAGATGGATAAAGAGAACAAAATTGGGGAGAGAGAAGCATATAAATGATGAAAAAGAGAAACAACAATATGGGGAACATAGAGAGAGAGATAGCTTAAGTGAACGAGAGATACAGTGAGTGAAATAAATTGTTGTACGGGCGAAAGAGATAAAGATAGATAAAGAGAGAGAGAGAGAGAGAAAGATCGAGATAACATCTGAAAAAATTCTCAACTCTTCAACTAAATTTGAGCATGGAGGAAGGTAAAAAATAGAGGTAAAAAATGATGCTTCTTATTCTTCTTTTTTTCTGGCAGAAAAAAAAAACTATTTTGAAAGTTGGTGAAATTAAAAATTTTTATATTGTAAATTGTATTTGATAGTTTTTTTTTCCAGGACACATCTTTCAAATTAAAAAAAAAATTACAAATCAAAAATTTCTTCTAGTTCATCGTGTAAGCTTTTCAGTGTGGACAAAATACTTGCAGCGTTGCCCCTCTGAATTGCGAGGGACATTCTCTGTCGAAGATGTTCAGCTGCTTTTTTATCCCCGGAAATATTCGCAAGCCTTTGTCCAACTGTCTTGATGAAGTTAGAGGTTTCCAAACTCCAGGGGCCTAAAGTTTCTACGGCCAGGGGCAAAAATAAGTAGTTTTTCCTTGTTATAGATTCATATTTTTTCTTTTTCTTTCGGGCAGCTTCCTCTGCAGCAGATCCGGCAATTTTACTTGTTGTGGAGAGGTAAGAATCTGCCAATGTATTCACGCAGGTGACGTCCCAAACTAAGGATTGACCTTTTGTCCATGGTACCATTGTCATCCCATCAGGGCGTTTGCCATCATAATAATAAATAATACCTTACTCTGGGAAAGATGAAGCTATGAAGAAAGAGAGAGAAAATGGTAGAAAAAAAAAGGGAAAAGAGAATGGAGAAAGGAGATGATAGGTAGAAAAAGTAAAATAAATGGAGTGGAGAAAAGAAAGAAAGATAGAAGGAAAAAGCGAAATAATGAGAGATAATAAAAAAAGAGGGTAAAAAAGATAGATTTAATTGAGAGTTTGGGAGTGAGAGAAAAAGAGTAAGACAAAAAAAGAATATGGGCTAAAAAAGACCCAGTAGACCGAGAAAAAGTGTTGTCATTTATATGCGAGAAAAAAGTTATCGAATTTGTGTTGTCACAACTATTTTTTATATAATATTTATTTAACTGATATCTCGGTGATGCTTGCCAAGCGACACAGTAATATTTTCACACAGTTGTATATTTTTATACACCTGTATAATTGGTGGTGGATGTGACAAGTGCGCCACCATCTCATCCATAATGCTACTGAGGTATAAAGAAAGAGAAAGAGAGAGATATAGATAGATAATAAGAAAGAGAGATAGATAAAGAGAGAGAGAATGAGATAGAGAGACCTAGAGAGAGAGAAATGGAGAGAGAGAAAGACTAAGAGAAAGAGGAAGAAAAGAGCAAAGAGAAGGAGAGAGAGAAAGATATAGAGAGAGATTGATTGATTGATAATTTTTATATACTCGTATTTTTTACAATATATTAATGTTAGACTACCACCTAAGCTAATACAATAACTTCTGAGAGAGAGACAGAAAAAGAAACAGAGAGAGAGAGACAGAAAGAGAAAGAGAAAGAGAGAGAGAGAGAGAGAGAGAGAGAGAAAGAGAGAGGTAGAAGACAGGTGAAATTGGAAAGAAGAAAATAGGATGAGCAAAACATTATGTTGAAAACAGACGGTTAAAAAATGAAAAAAGATTTTTTTTTAAATAGGTAGATGGAAAGCGACTGAAAATACCTCTAAGACATAAAAAAGTTCTCAAACTAAAAGCAATTATAAAGTACCGAGATATTTATAAATAGGATAACAGGTAAATTATTAGAGACTCAGTTACAGGGAAGATAGAAATGTTTCTTCAACAATATGAAAAAAATATTTATTTACAAAAATGAACACAATACTTCTGATTTCTAACATTCAAAATATCTTGGAAGTAAAAGGAGAAAAAATTATGATATTTGTGTTAGTCACTTTCGTGATTAACACAAATATTACAATTTATTATTACTCAAACTCGCTTGACTAAATCTACGCTGAAACCGGGCATTGAACCACCGACCTACAGTTTACAAGTCTGCCGCCTTATCAATGAAGCTACTGAAGTCGATCAAGCTTCATCTACAATATATTATAATGAAACATACATAATGGATATAAACAAGTTGTGTATTGTATTCAGTGGCTCAGTGGTTTGAATCCCAGTCGGAGCGAAATATTTGAGGAATTGCATGAGTGTGAAAGTAAAGTGCGCTGAAGTACAGAGGTTACTTTCCCTACTACAGATTCTCTATAAAGCGGTTCCAAGGCACAGTTATTAAAAAAGGAAAATAATAATAATATTGTAGGTAGGTACCTATATGACAAAAAGTTCATACGAAGCTCACAAAGGGCTTCAAAATTTCAGAAAAAAGAGTTCATTATGAAGCTATGTTATACAACATACAGGGTGTCCAAGTTTTTTTTTGTATAAAATTTTAAGAATCAACTTCAGGAGACATTCTAAGAATAAATAAAACAGGTATTTTTTCAAAAAAAGGAAGAACAAAAAAAATTCTCCTGAAACACAAACCTCTTGTTCCGCCCTGCAGTCTCTTAAGAGAGAAAGGTCGAAAATTCGAACATTCTGGCTTATATCTCGAGAACCGTACCTACGTCAGAATGTGGCCTAAAATGAATAATAAAATTATTTTGAAAGCTTGTTTTGTCTTATATATGTGTTATTAAATAATAAAAAATATAGAACATCGCGATAGATTTCAAGTTCAACTGTCTTAAAATCGGACCCTAAAGTCATAACTCAAGAATGATTTGAAAAATCGGACTTTTGACAGTTTTCCTGGTATTGTACAACCATTTTACTTGTTGAAAAAAAGTGAAAATTGTTCTCATGTGTCTTTGTGTATTGAAGTAAATTTCAGAAGAAATACCCAACATATTGTTAAAAACATTTGTATTAAAATTTGAGGCAGTTTTGTTAGTATCTCTGTAAGTACCGCTCGATAGTAATTTTAGGGAAAAAGAATCTAAGAATCTTTTAGTCTTACTGCTGAATTATGAAACAGGATTAGATTTAATCTTCATAGACCAAGTGTCTAGTACCTTTTCTCTAGTGGGAATTTAGTGCACTTTTGTTGAAATTCCCACTAGAAGACGTGTTAGGGGTAAGTGTCAAATTAGATTAAATCTAATCCTGTTTCATAATTCGGCTCTTACAGCCATATTAAAAACCGAAAACGACAATCAAGCAAATTCTCAGGCAAGATTTTCTTTAATATTATTTGACAATACTTTGTTTGAGATATTCATATATATACGAGAAATCTCTCTTTTATATGTATAGATATTCATATTCTGTGTTCAGACTAGGAGATATCAATATATTGTATATATATAATAATAACCTTTGTAAAAATATAAAAAAATGATTATTTGAAGAAAAAAGAAAAAAAAACGTCTGTTAGTCATAGAATCACTTATTATTATTATTATTATTTTTTCCCACCTGGGACACCCTGTATGATACAACTGAGTCCAAGCCTGAAGCACAGAAAGAGCTCTGTGATGAAATTTGTAATTTCAGTCTCGTCAGCAATGTGTCAGGACTTGACAGATCTGGTTACAATTTTTCTGACCCTAATCACATGGACAGCCAATTACTGCTTACTAACCCCTTGCTCTCTCTCTCTCTCTCTCTCTCTTTCTCTCTCACTCTCTTTCTTTCTCTCTCTCTCTCTCTCTCACTCTCTTTATTTCTCCCCTTCTCTCCAATTCTCTCTTTTTTTTCTCTCTCTCTCTCTCTCTCTCTTCACTATCCAATGTAATAAACAGGATAGATTCGTCTAATTCAACAGTAGCTAAAACAGGGAATGAGGCCAAAAAAAAGTAGGAGAAATTCAGAGAGGGAGAGAGAGAGAGAAATAAAGACAGAGAGAGAAAGAGAGAGCGAGAATTCAAAGGATTAAAGATAGAGAGAAAAAGAAAGAGAAGGAGTATAAAGAAAGAGAGAGAGAGAAAAAGAAAAAGAAAGAGAAGGAGCCAACAAAAAAGTTGAAAGTAAAATAACTTTTTCGTTTAGGCTTAGACTAAATCATACGAGAGATGATAATTTAGAAGAAAAAAAAATCATGCCATGTTGGTACAGAGGAGCAGAGGACCCCCCATTGAAATGGAAGTAGGTCTTCAAATAGTTTTTTTTTTTTTTTAAATGATATTTATTTACAGAGGAGACTTAACAATCAGAGTCCTTGCTCCTTCAAATAGTTGAAATGCGAGAGTATAATACTTGGTCTACATTATGTTCCCTCTTTCCTATCTATCTCTCTCTTGAGATACACAGGAGAAACAGAGTGAGAGAGAGAGAGCGAGAGTGAGAGAGAGAGAGAGCGAGAGAGAGAGAGAGAGAGAGAGAGAGAGAGAGAGAGAGAGAGAAGGGGACAAAAGGGGTACAGAGGAGAAAGGAATAGGGGAATAGAGATAAATGAAGAAAGAGAGGGTATAAGCAAGAGTGAGTGAGAGAGAGAGTGAGAGAAGTAGATAAGTGGGAAAAAGAGAAAAAAAATACGAAAGAGATAGGTAGATAGAGAAGAAGAGAGAAAAAGACGGAGAGTGAGAATGAAAGCTCTCTCTTTCTTTCTCACTCAAAAAAGAGATGAATATAAAATGGGAAGGGAATGAGAAACAGAAAAGAAGGATGGCGAGAATAAGAGAGAGAGAGAGATATTTATAGAGTGAGGGAGAGAGAAAGATGTTTATAGAGAGAGGAAAGAGAGAAAAAGAGAGAGAGAGAGGGAATAAGAGAGAGATGAGGAAAAGGAGAGAGAGAGAGAGAGAAATAGATGAAAAAGAGAGGGTTATAGAAAGAGAGAGATAGGGAGAAGGAGAGAGAAAGAGAGAGATAGGGAGAAGGAGAGAGACAGAGAGAGAGAGGGGTAAGAGAAAGATGTTTATAGAGATAGGGTAGAGAGAAAGACAGAGAGGGGGAAATACACTAAGCAAAACAAAATAGGGGCCACCTGTATTTTCTAAGATCATCGTGTATAGTACACCTTGTATTGAAAGTTTATTCGTGTTATCTTACTTATCTTGTTAATTAGACGTTCAGGTATGAATTGTGACCTTAACTTGAATAAATGGCATGAGGTAAATATCATTATTTGAGATAATAATCAAAACAGTTAATACTCCTATCTCGAACGGTTTGGTTGATTACCTTAATATTTTTTCTTAATAACTTTTCCTCTTGATTTAAAGTCACTGTGTTTCTTATCGACATGCCGAGGGTTCGACACCATTTAGGTCAAGAATTTCGTATCAGAGCCGTAACTCTACTTCAAGAGGGCCTTTCTCAGCGGAGTGTGTCCAACAGGCTTCAAGTGTCACGGCGAGCCATTCAAAATCTATGGAGTCGTTACCAAGAGACTGGAAATTTATCAAGAAGACCAGGAAGTGGGAGACAGCGCTCAACCACTGTGAGAGAAGACCGATTTATAGCCAGGAAAGCCCTGCAGGAACGGTTCACATCCGGCCCCCGCGTACAAATGGACCTCCATGAGTACTCGAACACAGTTGTAAGTGCTCAAACTATTCACAAAAGATTGAGAGAGGTACAAAATCGCTCTAGAAGAAAAGTTCGTAAACCTAAACTTAGTTCTGGACACCGCGCTGCAAGATTAAGGTGGGCTAGAGAACACCTGCACTGGACTGATGAGGAATGGAAGTGTGTGCTCTTCTCGGATGAATGTAAAGTGAAATTTGAAAGCGACGATAGACGTATTCGAGTGTTCCAATGCTCAGGAGAGAAGTTTCAGAGCTCTTGTAATCATGAAGCATCCTCATGGGGGACCAAGTGTATGGTGTGGGGTGGCATCAGTAGCAGAGGGAAAACCGATCTGGTTTTCCTTGTTGACGAAACGGTAACCTCTCAACTTTGTGTGGATAATGTCATCGTTCCCCATGTGCTTCCATTTAGCGAAAGAACCGGGCCCAACTTTATCTTCATGCATGATAATGCCCGCCCCCATACGGCAAGAGCCATTGTTGAGGTATTTCAAGCAGCGGGGATCAGAGTTCTCGGCTGGCCAGCGATAAGTCAAGACTTCAATCCTATTGAACATGCATGGGATTACCTTAAGAGGGAGATTAAAACCCTAAAAGACCAGATCCAGGCTCAAGATCAGCTCATGGAGATGTTAACAGCTGCATGGAACAGGATTCCGGAAGAGCGCATCCATGCACTCATCCAAAGCATGCCAAGAACAGTCCAGTCATGTGTAACAGATCGTGGAGGTCACAGTCGGTACTAAGGAGCCGATAAATTTCAATTCCTTCTTGGTATGCTGTTGTGATGGTTGAACAAGCGTCTTAACTTTTATTCTCAAGTTTGCTCTAAAACGACCATTTTCAAAAAATAAATAAAAATCTTGATTTTTTTAAATAAAAACTCTTTTGTTTTTATCAAAATAGTTAGAGAAGGATATATTGGAGTAATTTCAACCTTTTATTTCATATTCAAACCTATAGGTACATTTGAAGTAGTAGGTCTGAATCTTTAAAAATACTTGTGGCCCTTATTTTGTTTTGCTTAGTGTAGAAAGATGTTTATAGAGAGAGGGAAGAGAGAAGGAGAGAGGGAGAGAAGGAGAGAGGGAGAGAAGGAGAGGAGGAGAGAAGGAGAGAAGGAGAGAAGGAGAGAGGGAGAGAAGGAGAGAAGGAGAGAAGGAGAGAAGGAGAGAGAGAGAGAAGGAGAGGAGGAGAGAAGGAGAGGAGGAGAGAGGGAGAGGAGGAGAGAAGGAGAGAGGGAGAGAAGGAGAGAAGGAGAGAAGGAGAGAGAGAGAGAGGAGAGGAGGAGAGAAGGAGAGGAGGAGAGAGGGAGAGGAGGAGAGAAGGAGAGAGGGAGAGAAGGAGAGAAGGAGAGAGAGAGAGAAGGAGAGAAGGAGAGGGGGAGAGAAGGAGAGAGGGAGAGAAGAGAGGAGGAGAGAAGGAGAGGAGGAGAGAGGGAGAGAAGGAGAGAAGGAGAGGAGGAGAGAGGGAGAGAAGGAGAGAAGGAGAGAGGGAGAGAAGGAGAGGAGGAGAGAGAGAGAGAAGGAGAGAAGGAGAGGGGAGAGAAGGAGAGAGGGAGAGAAGAGAGGAGGAGAGAGGGAGAGAAGGAGAGAAAAGAACTCAGTCGTCTGAAAAATTCCAGGGTACATTTTGTTTTTGTGAAACAAATTAAGCTCTATCTCCCCTGTGGTGAGGTATGATTTATACAGGGTGGGTGGTGAGGTATGATTTATACAGGGTGGGTGGTGAGGTATGATTTATACAGGGTGGGTGGTGAAGTATGATTTATACAGGGTGGGTGGTGAGGTATGATTTATACAGGGTGGGTGGTGAGGTATGATTTATACAGGGTGGGTGGTGAGGTATGATTTATACAGGGTGGAGAACTTACGCTTTGGGGAGATATTGTATACAGGGTGTACATTTTTTTTATAGAAATTTTAGGATCAATTTTAGATGACACTCTGGGAACAAATTATTTTTCGAAACTGCTGTTGAAAAGAGATACCTACCTACATATGAACAAAATAATAGGTTTTTAAAGATAGCACCCGACATTGATGCTAGAATTTTGTACCACCTACCATATTTATGTACTAATTATGTACTCTTAGGAACAACAGACCCCGAATGTTGTACTCCAACCGTAAATTTAATACCTGGACACTCTGTATATTATAACTTTTCTTCCTTACTTTACTAGATTCACTAGCTGTAACCCGGCACTCTGTCGCCGTTTTGGTTTTGCCAGTGGCTGCCGTCCAATTCATATACATATACGAGTATAATATTCCAATTCATATATTCTGTCCCGGTAGCTCAGTGGTAAAGGCGGCACTCTGTGAATCCAGAGATTCCAGAGGTCGTGGGTTCGAAACCCAGCCGGGACATGATAAGGTATCCTACCATTTGGTATTTTTACCACATAATAATATCATATAATATGTCTTGGGCTTACTGCTGGAATAATGGGACTTTAATAGTCCTGATCGGGCAGTATAATTAAGACGATATTATTATTATTATATTCTTTCTTTTTTTATCATATAGGTACTCGTACATATATATTTTTCAAGATGTTTTCGTACGCACCTAAATACCAAAAGGAGACTCATATGAACAAGTTTTATAGATATTATGACAAATCGTTTATTTTTATGGCATTCTTAGTATAATTTGTAACAGAATTTTCATACAATTTATATTATGATTCACATTGAAACGGCTTGGTAACTAACGGGTACATTGGCGAGTAAAATGACAAAAAAAAGAACAATATTTTAATGGCACAGGTATAGTACTGGTAAGAATGGTACGACTGTTGTGAACTACTTTATTGATAAACCATTTTCATTATTGTTCCAATAGCTTGTCTTGTAATATTTTCACGAGACGAGAAGCACTCTCCACTCTCAAAATCTCCGAATCTCCGTTTCAACCGTCCCCTCAATGCACTCTGATTGGTACTTGCGTTCAAATCAACCAATCAGAGTGCATTGTGTGACGGTTGAAAGGGCGATTTGGAGATTATGAGAGTGGAGAGTGTTTCTGGTACAGGCTACTCGTAAATGAGATTTGGACGGTTGAAATGGGGATTTGGAGATTATGAGAGTAGAGAGGGTTCCTGTAACTCACCACTCACCTCGTTACTTCGAATCCAGACGAGACTTGTTCTTGTAAAGTTACTATTGCACCTAGTAACTATACAGTTTGGATGGAAGAGATTGCCATAGGCAATAACCCCGCCCTTTTTTTTTTTTTTAGTGGGGTTTAACGTCGCTTTCAACTGCCATGGTCATATCACGACGGGGGTTTTACCCTCCATTCGCAGGAAACTCACAAACCTGCTACTCACATTGACCTCACCCAGCCTGAGTGGGGCCGGGAAAAGACCCCGCCCTTTAGTTATAGGACTTATGTTTTTTATATATTTTCTATTCTTTTTCATTTTTATTTTATATATTATTGTTTCCGTTTTTTTTCATTGTTAAAATAATTATTTGTATGTACATAATGTCCATTTATATACCTAATAAAGCGTTGTATAATAATAATAATAAAAATCTACTCACGGGTGCGTCTAACCTTTTGAGGCTTCTACTGGAGTGTCTTTTTATTCAAAAGATAAGTCTGAGAACAGCATCGGGAACAGAGCTGTGATTTGGCTCTGATATCGGGTTTCGGCAGTGGCGCAATAAATAATGCGAATAATGCAAACTGTTGGCATAATGGGACTACCTGTCTTGCGCTGACAGTCTAAATAAAGCACTACTTATACAGATGCAACCACGGTAAATTTTGTTTTACCATTTTTTTGCGCATCCCCCGGGGGTGACAATTGGCTAGCACCCTAGACACGTGCCTATTGTGCCTTTTCGGTAAAACGGGCCTGATTGGGCAAAGTTAGCCCAACGAAAAAGCTAACAAATGGTCTGCAGCTGGCGGGGAGACCCCTCGAAACTGTACCCTGTTGTATTTTCATTATTGTAGTTTCTAGTAGTTGACGTTTTGCGCTGCACCACCCTGAAAAGTAGTAATGTACCACCAAATTTCTGAGATTGTGCTTGTCTCTTAGTTTCGTCTCGCGTATCTGACATTGGGCGAATCGAACGGTAACTGTCGTCGCGTCAGAGGGTTGCTCGTTCGAAACCCGCCGAATGGCCCACTATTGCTCGGACTAAAGTTTCGACTTCCCCGGTTGAACCCATTCTGCTGACCGAAGCTCGGTGGCGCATTGAATCCACCACCACCGCCGCGCTGATTGAACGGACTTCGGTTGTTTCCGCCGAATGCACCCGAAGTTGGTCGGCCAAAGCCGCTTTGCTGATTTGGGCGGAGATTGCTCGGGGGCGGCGGAGGTTGGATGTAGGGCGGCAGTGTGTAGTCGGGTGAGTTCGGGGACTGGCCGAATCCTCCTTGCTGATTGAACGGCGATTGAGTCTGACTGAAGCCGCCACTGCCCAGCTGGTTGAAGTTGGGAGACCTTTGGTTGAAGTCGGGAGCGAGCGGGGAGTTCCCGCCGAACGCTTGGTTGAAGTCCGAGCCTGGCTGGTTGAAGGAGCTTCCGATTTTTTTCGACAGCAGAGCGGAACTGGAATTGAAGGAAATAAAATATATGAAAAAACTTGAAATCGGAGCACAAAAATATTTTTCTTTACAAAAACGAACACAATACTTCCGATTTCTAATATTAGAAATTTCTCGGTAGTAAAATATGTATGTTTGCACACTCTAATAAACTAAAAAAAAAAAAAATATCATGTAGGTAATTTTATAATAAAATATGGAACATTTTTTTAGAAATTGCAATCAATTCAAAACTCAATTTTCCATATTCATTAAATATGATACCTAATGAGCCACTATAATTTGATGTTCATTTTCGTAATATGTACTTAGCAAGTGAAACAGTGAATTTAACTTGCGAGAAATTTCTAATTTTTTACGGTCAGTTTTCTATCCGTCCTCAACCAGTAGCGCCGTGTGTAGTACCCCATTTGATTACACAGGGTGTGACTCAAAATAAACTAGTTAGTAATTTGCGTCACTGATCAGTTTCTTTTCAGTACTTCCGTGTGTAGTTGTGTACAGTACAGGGCCTTAGATTCGTATTTTGATTTAGGCAAATTAAGCCGATACTCCAAAAATACTTTAGAGAACATACGAAAATTTTATTTTATAACCAAATAAAATTACTTGAAAAAACAAGTAATTTTATGTGGTTTTTTCTAATTTGATGAAAACTCACAGAAACGACAAAATTCTCTCTACAACGATTTCAACCAATGTTGAAAGTAGACGTTCAAACTTTTTTATGCCACGTAAAAAAGTTAAAATCACGTACATCAAACAGAAAAGAAAGGATTTGTGTGTTGGAGACAAAGTTATCAAATCAAAAAACAAACATAAAAATAGATCATTTGAAATAGGTCCTGCTATATCCATCATCCCTTTTAGAACGGTTTCAGTTGTTTGCTCGCTAGTTATATACTTTGAAAATGCTCCCCATAGATCTTTCTATCTCTCCCTCTCTCTCTCTCTCTCCCCTTCTATCTCTCTCCCTCCCTCCTTCTCTCCCTCTCCCTCCCCCTCCCTCCTTCTCTCCCCTCCTCATCTTCGTTTCCTGCTAATACTAAATGGAAAAACTTCTCTGCCGACTTTTCTGATGAGTCCTGAAATGGAGGTTGTCAACCATGCGACCCTATCGAGCCTCCTTGGTAAAGTGGTTAACGCATCTGCCTCTTCATCCGAACATTACGAGTTCAAACGCCAGTCAGGGAAGAATTTTACAGAAAATTTTCCACACTGCAAGGGTATCCACTATTTCTTTATTCTGAATGAATACTGTCATAGGGACAGTAACACTGCCCTCTGCGAATACCATCAGTATAAGAAATCTCATAGGCTTCAGATAAAGACTATGGAAGTTAGCTACAAGGTTTATTATAACATGGGTTTTATGTTAACTTGTAGCATGCTCCAGATAAATGCTTCACTCTCGAAACCCCTGGAATCTCCAAATCGTCACACAACGCACTCTGATTGGTTATTGTGTTCAAATTAACCAATCAGAGTGCGTTGTGTGCAAGTTAAAAGCGAGATCTGGCGATTATGTCCCGGTAGCTCAGTGGTAAAGGCTTACAGATATTATAAGTTCGAACCCCAGCCGGGACATGACAAGTTAACCTCCCATTTAGGATTTTTACCACATAATAATAGGTCTCGGGCTTACTGCTGGAATAATGGGACTTTAAAAGTCTTAATTGGGCAGTATAAATAAGGCTATATTTTTATTATTATTATTATAAAAGTGGATAGTGTTTATGGGCTACTGGTGGCAAATTCATAGGACGTAGAAATCTTTGAGAACCACCTAATTTAGGACTTTTAAGAGGAATATAAATCTGCTCAAAAAGTTTTCAGTTCAGGAAATTCAAAGTTTGTCTCATTTTTAGTACCTATTTAACCTAACCGAAAAGCTGACACAAATGTCTATACTTTGTGACCAACTTTTTTGGATTCCAATGTTTTTATTTCTCCTCTTTTTTCTTCGCCTTTTTCTTCCTTCTCAGTATTTTTATTTTCCTTAATCTTATAAAAATAGCGGAATCACCTAATTTTTGATAGTCAGTTTTCAGTGCCAAAACACTTTTTTAAGGCTTAATTACGAAACAGGAGTAGTGGTGTGTATGACCAATGATGTTGACATGTACCACTATAATCTAATAAAAGATAGATAGACGAAACAGGATTAGATTTACACTCGTATATAGGAACAGCAAATTTAGGCTGAATTATGTCTCAAGCAAGTTATTTTTTTAAAGGGTTGAGTCGAAGAGATTGCCATCGGCAATAGCCCCGCCCTTCAGTTAGGACATATTTATGTATTTATCTATTTCTTTCCATTTTATTGTTTATATTGTTTCCATGTTTCTATTTTTTAAATAATAATTATTTGTTTTGTACAATATATCTATGTCTTTTTATCTACTATAGAAATTATTAATAATAATAGTAAAGGAAATCACGCTTGAGCCATTGCTCAGACGGCGTTTTCTGTTCATGAATACGGGTGTTAGTCTTAGTGGACACTATCCCTTAACACGCCCTCTAGAAGGAATTTCAACCAATCACAGCGCATTAAATTCGAAGCATTATTACATAGTGTCCACTAAGATTATATCCAAGCCTGTTTCATAATTAGCCCCATAAGGTCCCAGAGTATAATAAATACAAAGTTTCAGTCATTGGTCTGTGTGTCTATAAACACAGTTCTCAATAGGAGTAGATATAATCTAAGAGACTTCAAACTTAGCATTCAGACGTCTTTTGTATAGAGAGGATGCGATGCTCTTCGTTGAATCTAAATATTTAAATTTACTAGTATGTCTATTTATGATAATGCCTCTCTCATTCTTCTTATCTCGTATTTCTTTCCTTTAAATTCTCCTGTCTCTATCTCTCTCTCTCTCTCTCTCTCCCTCCCCCTCCCTCTCTATCCCTCTTTCTCTCTCTCTCCCTCTCCTTCTCACTCTCGCCAGTCTTTGATATATTAAAAAGTAGTTTCCCTGTTCCTCTCACTATCTTTCCTTATCATTTGAATGAACTGTAGAAAACCCCTCGGGGAAATAGTCAGACACAGTGACGGTAAGACAGAGAGAGACACAGAAGGAAGTGTATGTACCTACAAACAAAATGAGAATGAGAGAGAAAGAGAGACAGGGGGACTTTGAGAGGAGAAAGAGATCCATAGAGAGAGAGAGAGTGAGAAGAAATTGAGAGAGATATAGGAAGAAAATACAGTCATAATAATGTACAAGGTGTTTAACTTTTTTTTGATGTTGTTGAAAATTTCGGAATCAATTTGAGGAAATACGAACAAAATAGTTAAAAACTGTGTTTTGAATAACAATAATAATAATGTGTGTACTTTGAGTTATTATCACAATTTAAGTGGGTAGCGCAGAATCATAGGACTTTACCGTATCTTAATATCCCAATATCTTTTTTTTTGCTTACAATTCCGCCACTGGTCGCTGCTAACAATAAAGCAGCTACTCATTTCTCCTCACGAGGTATGAATGGCCCCCGAACACCCAAGTACACAGGAGAAAAAATCCTGTCCGCTGGGGATCGAACCCAGGTTACCGTGCGTGCAATGCCTAGTGCCTTAACTCACTCGACCACGGTGCCAACAAAAAAAGCCCATATGTTCGGTATAAGACATTTCTATTTACTTGGGTAATTCACTGAATGACCACAGTACTAAAGACATGAAAACTTCTTTTCAACAAGTGCAAGTTCATTTTTCAGATGCGAAAACTTTTTATTTTCGAAAATTTACTCATAATTATTTTAGTCTCAGAACGTCAACTGAAGTTGATACTGACATTTAAAAAAAAACCACCCTGTATAAGCAAGAGAAAAATAGAAAAGTAGGTAAGTACAACTTGCAAAGTTTTTTCTCGACGACAAGAAACTTTTATGCATTCCATTGCTGGTGAAAGCTGTCTGAAACTGTTCTGTCCTTTCTTTTGGACCACACACACAGTTCTGAACTTTTTCTGGTATGTGTCTTGATTTCCAGTTGGTGAATAATCTCGGACTTCATGGAATTTTTCTCTCTTTTACGTATCTCTCTACAAACTCTCTCCTTCTTTCTGTCTCTCTCTCTCTCACTCTCTTTCTCTCTATATCTAAGTCTTTCTTTCGAACTATTTTTCCTTAAAATTTTAGTTCTGATTTTAATCTCTCTTTTTTTCTTTCTCTCTCTTACTCTTTTTCTTTAAATCTTTCTCTCTCTATCTCTCTCTCTTTTTCTCTCTCTCTCTCTCTCTTTCTGTCTCTATCTCTTTTCTCCTTATCTCTCTTTCTTTCTCTCTCTCTCTATTTCCCTCTCTCTTTCTCTATCTCTTTTTCTTTCTCTCTCACTTTCCCTCTCTCTCACTCTCTTTCTTTCTCTCTTTCTCTCTCTCTCTCTCTCTCTTTCTTACTCTGTTTCTAAGTCTTTCTTTCGAACTATTTTTCCTTAAAATTTTAGTTCTGATATTCCACTCCCTTTTTTTCTTTCTCTCTCTCTATCTTTCTCTCTATCTATCTTTCTCTCTATCTCTCTCTCTCTCTCTCTCTATCTCTCGCTCTTTTTCTCTTATTCTTTTACTCTTTTTCTATTCCTTTCTCTCTCTCTCTCTCTCTCTGGCATTCAATTGTTACAAAAGATAATCCTGAAATTATCTCGTTAGATATTCCTTTCTTCGCTTTTCAAAACTTTAAAACCTAAGAACACACACACACACATAATAGTGCCGAGAGACAAATAAATAGACTAAGCGCAGTTCACACGATCCTTAAGATTAATATTATTAATGAATTCTTAAGAAGATGGAGCTGGATTACCAGTGGTCTACTGTTAATATACATACCATTATTTCTTCAACATAAATAAAATTTAAATTAATATACCTAAATGAAAAGAAATAAGAACAGTACAACTTGCAAAGTTTCTTTCTCGACGACAAGAAACTTTTATGCATTCCATTGCTGGTGAAAGCTGTCTGAAACTGTTCTGTCCTTTCTTTTGGACCACACACACAGTTCTGAACTTTTTCTGGTATGTGTCTTGATTTCCAGTTGGTGAATAATCTCGGACTTCATGGAATTTTTCTCTCTTTTACGTATCTCTCTACAAACTCTCTCCTTCTTTCTGTCTCTCTCTCTCTCACTCTCTTTCTCTCTATATCTAAGTCTTTCTTTCGAACTATTTTTCCTTAAAATTTTAGTTCTGATTTTAATCTCTCTTTTTTTCTTTCTCTCTCTTACTCTTTTTCTTTAAATCTTTCTCTCTCTATCTCTCTCTCTTTTTCTCTCTCTCTCTCTCTCTTTCTGTCTCTATCTCTTTTCTCCTTATCTCTCTTTCTTTCTCTCTCTCTATTTCCCTCTCTCTTTCTCTATCTCTTTTTCTTTCTCTCTCACTTTCCCTCTCTCTCACTCTCTTTCTTTCTCTCTTTCTCTCTCTCTCTCTCTCTCTCTTTCTTACTCTGTTTCTAAGTCTTTCTTTCGAACTATTTTTCCTTAAAATTTTAGTTCTGATATTCCACTCCCTTTTTTTCTTTCTCTCTCTCTATCTTTCTCTCTATCTATCTTTCTCTCTATCTCTCTCTCTCTCTCTCTCTATCTCTCGCTCTTTTTCTCTTATTCTTTTACTCTTTTTCTATTCCTTTCTCTCTCTCTCTCTCTCTCTGGCATTCAATTGTTACAAAAGATAATCCTGAAATTATCTCGTTAGATATTCCTTTCTTCGCTTTTCAAAACTTTAAAACCTAAGAACACACACACACACATAATAGTGCCGAGAGACAAATAAATAGACTAAGCGCAGTTCACACGATCCTTAAGATTAATATTATTAATGAATTCTTAAGAAGATGGAGCTGGATTACCAGTGGTCTACTGTTAATATACATACCATTATTTCTTCAACATAAATAAAATTTAAATTAATATACCTAAATGAAAAGAAATAAGAACAGTAGAAATAATTATTACAAAAATGAAAAAAAAAAGAAAAAAAATGGAAACAATATAAACAATAAATAGTGGAAAAAATAGATAAATATATGCATACAGTGTATACACACATAATTATGTCCTAACTATAGGGCGGGGTTGTTGCCTATGACAATATCTTCCGTCCAACTATTTTCTGAACTGGTCACATGGTTTTCGGTGAAACCCTTACAATTAAGACCCAATTAGATCTTTTGTGACAGGTTTATTCTATTTGGTTTTTTTTTTTCCTTTTAGGCGCTTTAACTCTGCTGGAGCAGGTCGTTCGCGCCGTTATTTGGTTTTAAGGTCCTGATTTGAGATGGATAGTCAGGAGGACGTTTATACCCTCCATTAAGAGCGCGATTTTTTTTTTTTTTTTTTTTTGGTTTTTTAGCGCGCGATTAGCTCAGTGGTTAAGCACTTGCTTGCCATGCGGAAGGTCCCGGGTTCGACCCTCCGTGCTGACAAAAAATTGTATTCTTAATTTGGTTACAATTGTTTGTAAGGATGCCTTCCGGTGCGCTAGTGTTGACCCAGCACCTATTAATTGGGAAATATTGTGTCACTTCTCGCCCTTCAGAGGGGAGGCATACTACGGGATGGGCAGGCTACAATACAGACCACAAGCGTCTACAGTAGCTCCTGTTTCATGACAACGAAATAAGAGGGCTGTGAAACACTCATCTTTTTTTTTTTTTTTTTTTTTTTTTTTTTTACCATCATTTCTTGAACAATCAAATGACGCAAAACACCAAGGTCCTCAGAGCACTGTTTTTTTTTTCGCTGGGAATCGTACCAGCTTTCCACATTAACCTCACCTACCTGGCCGGAAACCCCACGTGCTTGGAGTGAAAAAAAAATCTTATTTTCGAAAAAGTCTGTGACAGTGTGATGCATCGTGTGAATCGTTCTTTTGAATTATTCCATTGAGAATGTTGTCTAACTTTTCGTATGTAACTTAAATTGAACAAGAAGATAATATGTGATAATGGAAACTTTGGCTTTGTTCTGATTTTCTGAAACACTATCATTATCTCTGGATAATGGTATACGTATCTATTATTTTGTTATTCTGGTGATGTACAAGGTTATAATTTTATTTTTATTACGTTCATTTTATTAATATATTATTTTTATTATTAAATTATGAAACAATAAATACAAATACAAATTTTCATCACCACCCTTGGAACGGGCTTTGTTTATTATTATTGTAAATGGAAAATGTTCACTGTATAAAAACGTAAATAAAGCATGATCTGAATTGTTTGTAAACAAATGTACAACCAAAATGGGAAACAATTATAAAAAAGGAAATAAAAAGAGGAAATATACAGGTGTGGCCGGTGCTAATGAGCTGCAGAACTGCAGCACCCCAGACACAAAAGAAAAAGAGACGACTTTCTCAAGTCCTAGCTCGTACACAATGAAAATTATTACACATTTCTAGAATAATTAATACAAAATTATTATTATTGGCGTGGTGAATAAACACACATTCTTTAGATATTGATACGACGATTCTATGTATAAATACTACAGTCTGTCCCGATAGCTCAATGTTAAAGGCGGAACTCTGTGAATCCAGCGATTTCAGAGGTCGCGGGCTCGAAACCCAGCCGGGACATGACAAGTTATCCTCCCATTTGGGATTTTCACCACATAATAATACGTCTTGGGCTTAGTAATGGAACAATAGGACTTAATAATCCTGATCGAGCAGTATCAATAAGGCGATATTATTATTATATTAGTCCGGTTTATGTGGCAGCACCCTCAAAAGATTTGCCTACTGTCCGTACCTGCTCCTACATATACGAGTATGTATATCCAAACTAAGGGGCGGGGTTATTCCCTATGAGACGCTCTTCCACACAACTCTTCCTGATATAACTTTGCAATTGAAAGCATAGATGTAGAAAGTAATAGGGTTGGGTGGAAGAGATTGCCACAGGCAATAACGCCGCCCTTTAAGTAGGACATTAGCTTTATTCTCTTTTTTTTCTTATTTCTTTATTCGATCTATTTTTTTCCTTAAAATTTTATTGTATTTTTATGCTAATATTTTACTTTGTCCTTACCGAATAAAGCGTATTATAATAATAATAAAGTACTTTCCAAGCAGACGAGATAGATGAAGAGAGAAAGAAAGTAGAAATGTTGTTGGAAATGAAGATGTTTCATTAAAACTTTTGCATCGCTGTTTCATAACAAATGAATGGAGCATAGATTATTGCATTAAAAGTAAGAAAATGTGAGAATATCATACAATTTAATGAGACAGAATTTTCTAATCACTGCATGATTTTGCTCTTGGATTAATGTATAAAAACAAAACAATATTAATGCATTGTTATGTTATACATATAAGTATAAGTAAAAGTAGTGCTTTATTTAGACTGTCAACGCAAGACAGTTAGTCCCATTATGCCAACAGTTTCTACATTTTAAATTGTTAAATCTACATTTATATTGTTTTTTAAAGTACATTAATCATTCATAATTTATACATTGTATCAAGCGAAACGGTCGTCTCGCGGGAGAACACCTCCCAGAAACTACAAGATTTAGCTAATCGAGTTTGAATAATAAAATTGTGATGTCACGATTGTGATGAACACAAAAGGGGTATTTTTCTTTTGGATAAAAAAAAAAAAATCTAGTTTGTCTGTCAATAATTTATTGTTGATTGTTTTCTATAAGAAAATGAAGTGTAAATAAATAAATTAATTGTTTTGTTATTCGTACCGCATGATTTTGGATACTTTTTAATTAATGTAATTTTATTTTCTATATGCTTTCAGGTAAGCTGAAAAGCATTTTTCAGCTTTGTCCCATACAGTCCCATGTGGGTACGTATTCCTCAAACATAATTTTGCACTGGTAGTCAAGTGGTTAACGCGCTAGTCTGGTAATCTAGGTAGCGTAAGGCAGCCGTTGGTTCGAATCTCACATAATAATAAGACTCTGAGGGTTAGGTGGTAGAAAATCCTTTGCGCATTAACATTGCCTGGTGGTTACCTTCCACTAAAGAGTATTATTATTATATTATACTTATGTAAAATTGAATCTTATGGGTATGACCCACGTCGAGTATCAATGACCCATAACACAGCTCTTTGGTTCGAATCTTTTTTTCTTTTCTTTTTTAATTTGTGTTTATC
This sequence comes from Bactericera cockerelli, assembly GCA_024516035.1. Classification (NCBI taxonomy): domain Eukaryota; kingdom Metazoa; phylum Arthropoda; class Insecta; order Hemiptera; family Triozidae; genus Bactericera; species Bactericera cockerelli. The sequence continues at coordinate 30,391,836 of CM044963.1, read as the reverse complement.
GTCGCTTTCAACTGCATGGTCATATCACGACGGGGGTGTTATGCCCACCAGGAAACTCAAAAACCTGCTACCCATATTAACCTCACCCAGCCTGGGTTGGCAGACCTTTCGGGCTTTTTAAACCAAGTATTCAAATCAAGTTTTGTAAGCAATGTTTGACTCAATTAAAAAAAAAAAACAGATAATATTTTAAAATCCAAGGTAGGAATTTTCTGCAAAATATACTCATTTACACAATCACGCATTCCAGAAATTTCACACAAAGCTCAAAACTTTCCCGCCTCATTGTCGGGTGGTGAAAGGGAAGATAGCTCAACCGAAAACATCACCACTGACGGGATCTGGTTACATATCTGCTGTGAAAGTTTACTTTCTTTGCCGACGAAATTATACTTTCCAAATTATACTTTCCAAATTTTACTTTCTTTCAGACATTTGAAAAGCAATGCTTGCTGTCAGATAAGATAACGGGCTGCCTCGGCACATACCACGAAATTCGCACCCCTCCCCCACAACTTTCAGCGCTAACTTTCCCCAGTCTCCAACCATGTTGAAAAGATAACATCGGATTAGAAAACTTTATCATTCATGCTTTCTCAACACTTTATTTCACATTCATGTATTTAGTTCACACTCATGTATGTGCAGTTGTGCCCTGGTAGTCAAGTGGTCTGGTAATTCAGGTAGCGTAGGGATCCGTTGGTTCGAATCCCACCAGTGAACGAATTTTTCCTCATTAATTTGAGTTTGTGACCACATAATAACAAGACTCTGAGGGTTAGATGGTATAAACAATAACTTCGCCTGGTGGTTACCTTCCACTTAACAGTATTATTATCATTATTATGTATTCATGTAATATTAGAATGTAAATAAATTGTTATTACATATTATGTATTTACACTAATTTACGTTTCACAGTCGGACTTAAGTAGGTATAGATATAACCAACCTCAGTACCAGTAGCTTGATCGATAAGGCGGCAGACTTGTAGCCTGGAGGTACGTGATTTAAGTCCTGGTTTCAGCTTGGATTTAGTAAAGCGAGTTTGAGTAGATGTGATGACACGAAATTAATTAACACTAATATGATAACAACTTTGACATACGAGTATTTATCATTTTTAAAAATCAGAAACGCAAATCATAATTATGTAGGTAGGTACCCCCTCTACAAATCAATTGAATGTCAACCATTAGAATAATAATTTTAGCCCGCAATCAGTACTTCTCTCACAACTGTATACGTTACCGTGTACTGGATACGTTACAAAACCGAACCGTACTGATCCTGGGTTAAAATAAAAAGTAATTAAATTTTCAAATGTATCGTCATTAAAATAATATTTTTGGGTCATCGTTTTTCTGTTTCAAAAATAATATTTGAAACAGTTGTAATTTTTTGCATGTAAATTTAACAAAATTATGAAAAACAACAGCCGAGGGCCTTGTTTGACATTAAAACAATGAAAATATTACGCTTCTCAATATGGTTTTATAAACTTCGAACAATTTTTGTGCAAATTTTGCTAAAACTACAAACGAAAAGGATTAGATAAATTTAATATGCCAGTAGTTTTATATTAAGATAAGCTCTTATAGTTATTATAAATGCAAAAAAAATCAGAGAAAAAAAATATTATTTTTTTACAAAAAAAGAACACAATACTTCCGTTGTCTAATATTAGAAATATCTCGGAAGTAATATAGATGCACTTATCTTAGTTCAACATCAACATTTTATAAACTTTTAATGTTTTACCAAATATTGGTAACCTGCCAATTGGATCAAAGAATAATAATATGTAGGGAAGGAGTGGGATAGCTTAGACACAAGACAATAAGTACACGTATTTACCGTGGCTGAGTGAGTTAGCGCGCTAGGCATCGCAAGCATGGTAACCTGGGTTCGATCCCCAGCGGAGCAGGAATTTTTCTGCTCTGTACTTGGATGTCCAGGGTCCACTCATACCTCGTGAGGAAAATTTACTTGTATGAGTAACGACCAGTAAAAAGAAAAGTTAAAAAAAAAAAAAATGTAATAGAATAATTCGAAAAAGTAAAGGATGCTATAGTAATGATGCGCTACCCACAAAAAATGTGAAGAGGCCTTGTGCTTCACCACAAATAAAACCATACATATATTTTACATACTTTAGTCTTCTTTTACTCTGTCTTATCCAGCTCAAGCAGGGTCGACGTTGTTCAACCTCATGGTTGAGGTTGGTTGGTTTTGGCACATTTTTTTTACGGCTGGATGCCCTTCCTTACGCCAACGATTCTATTTGATTTATCGTCCTGGATTAGGACGGGGGTTTTACCCTCCATTCGCTGGGAATCGTACCAGCTACCCACATTAACCTCACCCAGCCTGGGTAGGGTCGGAAATGCCAGCCTCCCATGTACGGAGGGAACAGAATTTTCTGTGTGAAAAGTCTGCTCCGACCGGGGATCGAACTCAGGATCTCTGGACAACGGGCAGTAGTCACAATTTACATACTTTAGTATCCTTACAATATTATTATACCCGTATCACCTATCTATGTTGCTTTTGGCACTGCACAGTGCACAAGAAAAGGAGAAAATGGGTTTGACACTGTGTTTGACACGGAAAAATAATTACTACCATTATCACCATCTCTAATGTATTCGTCATTCCTGGCCTATTTTAATATGCATTCATAAACCATAGCCGGAGGGAAGCATTAGGGAGTGGAAGACAAAGACTTAGTTAGGTATATTTGTTCTTAGGTTCATAATAGAAATCCAAAGTAATGTTAGGTATATGTAATATTTTATATAAAACTAGGATTCTTCAAGACTTAGCATCCGTGGGAACTTAAAATTTAAACGACTTAATAATCTCAATTATTATGATTATCTGTGACTAACATAATACTCAGATTACTCAGAAGATGCCATACTTGAAGACCCACACCCATGTTAGTAAGGCTTAGAGATGTTCTCATCCTAACACAGTCATGTCATGCATTGGTGAAACTAAGCTAGGTACAATATTCCAAAGTGGCTGTATGGGCTTATTTTTGGCCCACTGCCAATCTTCTATAAAAAAGCTAGGTACATAATGTAAATTGAAAGAGACTGCAGTTGGCATTAGCACCGCCCTTGATCAAGTTTTGTTTTTATTAATTGTCATATAGGTATGTCATTTGTAAATAAAACTTCATCGAACATGTTTTTTATAAATAGACTTTTATAAGTAAAGGTAGTTTGATTGATTGGACGGCGGACTTGTAACCTGGAGGTCGGTGGTTCGAGTCCCGGTTTCAGCGTGGATTTAGGGGAGCGAGTTTGTGTGGTTATGATATCACGAAAGATGATTAACACAAATATGATAACTTTAAATATAGGCATTTCAATGGTGGACCCTGTATATTCAATAGGAAAAAATAGAAATTACTCAAATTTGTTAATTATTCGTTGACTGTTGCGCATCTGTTTTTCTGCATCAAAATCAATAGAATCAAAAAAAAAAAAAAAAAAATCATTGAATTTTTTAGCAATAAATCTGGGGCAATGCAAATTAGAGAGATCTAAAAAATTGATGATGCAGCTGATTCGAACAATAAATGTTTACAATGTCTGGTATAAAAACGATTCGCAAAAGTGTTAGTACCTAGTTTCACGAAATGTCTTCATATCTTCAAGCTGGCTGTATTCTGTTGGGTAAGTACTCTTACTTTTATTTATGTACTAGTGGGAATTTTGAAAAATCCCGTCTAATCGCACATTTAAACTATAAGACTAAGCTACCTACCAAATTTGAACTTTCTCGGATTTATCAATGCGGAGAAATAACGGTGAAAGTAAAAAGTCCTTTTTCGCTAATGAGAGGTGTTGTAGTGGGAATTTTGAAAAATCCCGTCTAATCGCACATTTAAACTATAAGACTAAGCTACCTACCAAATTTGAACTTTCTCGGATGTATCAGTGCGGAGAAATAGCGGTGAAAGTAAAAAGTCCTTTTTCGCCAATGGCAGGTGTTGTAGTGGGAATTTCGAAAAATCCCGTCTTATTGCACATCTAGACTGTAAGACAAAGCTACCCACCAAATTTCAGCTTCCTATTACTTACCAATTCGGAGAAACAGTGATGAATCAGTCAGTCAGTGAGTGAAACTCTCTTTTATAAGTATAGATAATTTAAGAGGCAATATATTTTTTATTTTTTTGAGAAAGAGATAGGGGAAAAATCTTTTAAAGACACCCGGAAAACGGGAACTTCACGATTCGGCCCAAATTACCTGAGTAGACCTTTTCCATAGCATGATTCGGCCCCAAAAAAACACAAAAAAAGACAGCATGATTCGGCCCATAACCCGATTCGTCCCAAAACACACTATCAAGTTTTGATCCCACACAAAAAATCCCACTTTCATTCTAACAAAAAGTCCCACTTTCATTCCACCAAAAAATCCCTATAAAATAGAATGGAAACGTTGCCCTGAAAGAACTGAGAACAATGGCGATGTTCACGATGTTATTGTTTTGAACCAGTAACAGTCATCTTTGTTTATTTGAGTGTTTGACAGTAGGGTTAGGTAAAATACATAGAAGGCCATGCCTCAAGAATATAGTAGGGTTAGGTAAAATACATAGAAGGCAATGCCTCAAGAATATAGTAGGGTTAGGTAAAATACATAGAAGGCCATGCCTCAAGAATATAGTAGGGTTAGGGATAATACATAGAAGGCCATGCCTCAAGAATATAGTAGGGTTAGGTAAAATACATAGAAGGCCATGCCTCAAGAATATAGTAGGGTTAGGGATAATACATAGAAGGCAATGCCTCAGGTTTATAGTAGGGTTAGGTAAAATGCATAGAAGGCCATGCCTCAAGAATATAGTAGGGTTAGGGTTAATACATATAAGGCAATGCCTCAGGTTTATAGTAGGGTTAGGTAAAATGCATAGAAGGCCATGCCTCAAGAATATAGTTGGGTTAGGTAAAATACATAGTAGGCTATGCCTAATACATAGAAGGCCAAAGCCTGATGTACTCGTACATAGAAGGTAATTCCGTAATTTAATGTTGAATAATAAAATATCCCTCAATATGTACGGTACTTAGAATGTTGCACTGGGCCGAATCGTGTTGTTTATTTTTTGGTCAAGATAACGTTTTGGGACGAATCGTTCGGTGACCTTTTTTACCTGAAATCGAAAACCTTTTTCATAAACCTTTTTGGGCCGAATCGTAATGCGCCCCGGAAAACATGGGGAGTGGTATTTCCACCCACTAAAAAACCTATCTCTCTCATTTAAAGACAGTGCATCCGCAACCTAATATTGCCTCTCCGGTTCCGGAAGAGGCAATATTAGGCGATTACCTGAGTGGTAACAATGGGAAGAATAAGACAAGGGTCAAAGAATTTTTTTGAGTTTACGGGATTTTTGACCCTTCGGCATTTCAAGTTAGCGATATTCTGCTGTATTTATGTATCTGGTGGTTATTGTAATACAGCAATTTAAACTCTTTTGCTCACAGCCCTATGTATTTGCCAAATTGAAGTGTCAGCGAAATACACCTACGATTTAACTCGCCTGATAACATTATAGCTGTTCCCGATGCGAGAGGCACGATATGCCAAGACAATGACACCCTCTGTACCCGAGAAGGCATCAAAGTTCTTGGCGTTTCTTGCTTAATTAACGCTCAGAACACTAGTTGTTCAGTAACTGGAAATATAAATGTTACTAGGGACTTCAGTTGTCGTTTCTTTAATCAAGTGATTGTCAATACAAGTATATTAATTAAATGTCATCTCATTTAATACATATTTATTATGTTTTACCTGACTTTTTCATAAAATTTGCATACCTACTGAATGTGCCTCAAATACAAAAATTGTGTGTTGAAACTAAAATCCGTAACCTTATACTCTGCCGGGCTGTCTCTTTCTTTGTATTGGCGTTCTTCACACCTCGGCCGAGGTGTTTGATAAAGAAGATTTTCATTCACCAACTTTACCCGCTCATTTTTCGTTACAGGCTTTTGTTTGTGCCAAATTGAAGTGTCGGAAAGTTACACTTACAATTTCACCGCGGGGCAGGTCATGACTATTCCCAATGCAACAGGGGCGATATGCCAGGACAATGACCCCCGCTGTACCAAAGAGAAAATTAAGCCCCTCATGCCTGAAGGAAACATCAGCATTGTTGCAGTTAACTGCTTCAACAATGGAAAGCACTCGGATAACGGATGTGTCGTGTCAGGAAAAATGAAAATTGAGAATGTCTCTAAAGAGGTTGGGTGTGATTTTTTTAATGCATATGATGCTAGGAGTCTCGTATTCATTGCATGTGAAATTTATAATTAAGAATATCAATTATAATGGTTTACCTGGCTTTATATTTTTTTTTTTTTTTAGATAACTTAAAGTAGCTCCTGTTTCATGGGTACGAAATAAAAACGGGTGTCAAACACTCATCTTTTAATAAATAAAAATCTATTATTAGAAATCTATAGGAATTAATATTTTTCTTTGTAAGCCATAATATATTTATATAAGTTAAGTTATCATATTTGTGTTAATCACTGTCGTGATATCACAATATACTCAAACTCGCTTTACTAAATCTACGCTGAAACCGGGACTTGAACCACCGACCTCCAGGTTAAAAGTCCGCCGCCTTATCGATCAAGCTACTGAGGTCGGTGTAAGCCATAACCTCTTACAAATGGAGACGCAAAACTCACCCAATGGGCCGGCGGGGAGGGCCGCCACAGCCCGTCACATTCTCCGTGCCGTCACAGGAGCTGATGAACTCGTTGAAGGCCTGGCCGCCCCCACAGGAGTAGAGTCGGGGGCGCCCCTTCACACAGTGGAAGTACTTCTGGCAGTCGCTAGGGTGCTTGTAGTACCGCACAGCCTCGTAATCGTACACGGAGTTGCCCGTCAGTGGGCAGGTGAACCCGAGGAACCCTGGGAACGAAAGGGTTAATTTTTTTTTTTAATGTCAACGAGGTAATTTTTTTTTTTTTTTTTAAAAAGGAACAGAACATTGTCATCGTCTATCAGCCGGGTCGCCCAAACGCAAAATGTGGACGCTGGGAGCTAAAATGTACATTTTGGCTTTCCTAAAATGAACTTGCGTTCGACCAAAGAACGCAACATGGGGATGCGCGCGCACCTTAACGCTGGCAAAATCTACACGCTGGACCCTACCATTTCCCCTACTTTCCTGTTAAATTGCGTTCGCCCACCTCATGTTGGTGAAATCCTAGCGTCTACATTTTGGAGAAACGCAAAATCAAGTTTGAGGCTTGTTTGCATCCATTTTCAGTACATTTCAGTTCTTTTGTTGTCGCTCGCATTCTATTACCGTCTTGTTGTTGAACAAATTTTTATTGTAATTACGATTTCACTTATTCTGTGGTTTGATTTTATATTGTGTAATCAAAATAATATTCTAGTATTATTCGAATAAACCGATCGGTTCTTCCATTATTTAAAAATAATATCAAAATCAACCAAGATCTTTCTCATTGATATTGTAGAAAAAAAAACTCTTGTCAAGGTGCCAAGCTCACTTTGCTCCAATACCAGTAAACTAAACCAATCATCTAATTCATTCTAATATATCAATACTGTCATTTATTGATACACCCTGAGACACTGTGTGTGTGCCATTTATAATTCAGCTATCAAAAGGTGAAGTCTGATGAATTTTGCTTGTGAATTCATTGTACACCTACAGGAAGAACTACTCATCAATGGTGAAGATGTACCTTTGTGAACCTTCTGATTTAGCTGTGAAAACCAGCAGCTGTAACCACTATCTTCCCAAATCAACCCAAACCTCTCAACAATTCTTCAAAGATCTTGATAATCACTGACCAACCTGATTAAATACCAACATATTATTTACATCTCAAGTGTATTTATAAAGTATAAAAAATGCTTTCCAAGTCTGGGGAACAAGGCACTGTGCTTATTAAATAATATTTATGTTCCTTTAAATACCTTTATCTAGAAACATCTCTTATTAACTAGAATAGATTTAGAACTGTTAACCAACCTCAGTACCTTGATTGATAAGGTGGTGGACTTCTAACCGTGGAAGTTGGTGGTTCAAGTCCTGGTTTCAGCATAGATTTAGTAAAGCAAGTTTGAGTAGTTGTGACATCATGAAAGTGTTAGGTATACATATATGTCAACTTTGTTTACATGCATACAAGTCATACACACAAACAATATTACTGTTTGTGTATGCAATAAAAAGAAAAAAAGTATTCCTAACATGAGCATTTTAGAACAATGTTTTGATGTTCTCTCCTAAAAAAATATATAAAAACAAATAAATTCTTTTTATAAATTGTCTCATTTATTTCTTTTCTTCTTATTACCATTTCACTTATTCTGTAGTTTAATTTTATTTGTATATACTAGTTTCCTAATTCTAATACCAGCTAATAGTATTGGCATATTATTACTGAAATGTTAGCCTATTTTATTGGTATTTTATCTATAAAAGAAGGCTGTATGTATGAATGTAATTATGTATGGATGTTCTTTATACAAATCCACACCAATTGACCAAGAAACCTGAAATTTTGCACATAGTTCCGTTTGGATCCGGTTAAGGTTAAGCTACAAGGAGTAAGGATAAAAAATGGATGGGTGACGTTTTCTTATCTAAATGACATTTTTTCTTGGATTATTAATAAATAAGAACACAATTTCTGATTTTCAGTCTTATATTTTTCCATTTTCATGGCAAAAAAAATAGAAAGCAGAAGTATGACACGGAAAACATGAAACAAACAGAATATAGTAATTATGTAGAATGAAGATAAATTTATATATCTAAATATTATACATAAGGGTAATTAAATAATCATGGAACAGAGGTATATGACTTTCAAGACAAAACTTTGTAAGATTAAGAACAGGGCTTCCAGAAAGTTTTTTTTTTTTTTTTTTTAAATTTTGGGTTTAACTTCACATGCATGGTCATATCATGATGGGGGCTTTACACTCCATTTTCAGGAAACTCACAAACCTGATACCCACATTAACCTCCGGAAGGGTTGGGCCTGAATGTTAGCAGCACAAAGTCTTAACCTTGCTGGACATTGCTTAACTTTGGTGATCCTACAAGAACCTGAGTATTCAAAGGGCCATCAATGCTGGCTCAGAAAGATTCTCCCCCTCATTATTTCCAAATTGCATAAAATATTACAAACTGTATAATAAAACATTGAAATTTTGAAACACTTATTTTTACTTCTTTCTATATTATTATTATAGACTGGAGGATCCATGAAAAACCCCTGTCCTGATTTGTGTCAGGATGGTATTTTTATCCTTCATTAACTGGGAATTGCACCAGCTACTCACATTAACTTCACCCAGCCTGAGTAGGGCTAGATATGCCAGCCTCACATTTTTGGAAGGAACAGCAATTTATTTTTGAATAAAAGAAAAAAAAATAGATCTCAGGATCTTTGGATTACGGGTAGTAGTCAAATCCTGAATAATATAAACTACCTACTGTTTTAAAAATTAAAATCAACACATTACCTGCAGTAAAAATTGTGCTTATCACAAGAATTCAAAACTGTCAAAATTTGCAATACTTATTTCTTCTTCTACTTTTACTTCCAATATTTTTTTATAGTTTATTATAGACTGGTTGAATCAAGATCCATGAGAAACTTTGGTCCTGATCTGAGGTAGTGATGATGGAGGTTTTATCCTACATTTACTGGGAATAGTACCAAGTATCCACATTAACCTCACCCAGCCTGAGTCACCCACATCAATCTCACCCAGCCCACTTTAACCTAGAAATTATGAAGGAACTTAAGAACAGTCAACTTGATGGACTTTTATCAGAAAATGTTATAACTATAATTGCACACTGTAACTGATGAACTCATCTAAGGAAATGGATGGTTTATCGTGAAACACAACAAAATTTTCACTGAGGAATCAGACTTGAGTCACTTTCACTTAACGGGATCATCATTGTCAGGTTCAATATGTATGAGGAAGGTGGAACCTTGAATAGGTTTCAACCAAAGATCTTCAGGTTGCAGCTGTGTTAGATTGGATGCACAATACATGTAAAAAGGTTGAAAGTATCATGTGGAGTGTGGAACTCCTTCAGAGATCACATTCATTTTACTTCCGAGAAATTTCTAATATTAGAAATCGGAAGTATTGTGTTCGTTTTTGTAAAAAAAAATATTTTTTTGCTCCGATTTCAATTTTTTTCAGATTTCTGGACGTTTCATAACCTCCTGAGCAAATTTGGTTTTGTGTCTGTCTGTCGGTCTGTCGGTCTGTCGGTCTGTCGTTCTGTCGGTCTGTTAAAACGATTCCTTGTAACGCGCAAATCTCGGAAACTACTCGACCGATTTTGATGAAATTTTGCATACATCTAGGAGACATTCTGTAGATGGTCCCATTTTAAATTCATCGAATTCGTACTAGCGGTTCTTGGTGAAAGAGCCCATGCGCCTGACCACTAACTTTTTACTTAAACGCTTATATCTCGTGAACGGTACACCCGATTTTAATGAAATTTTGTGTGTGTATGCATATAATTGTTTTACATAGGCTATTTATATATATTTTTTAATTAATTATAATTAGACTCTGATATTTAAGAAATTCCGAAATTTTGGACAAAAAAGTAAAAAAATAAGGACCACGACTTGCCGATACAGAATTTTTTGTGGAATCTAGAATGTAGAAAAAACGATTTTGTACCATATAAAACAAATTTGAAGAAAATCGGTGCAGTCGTTTTGGAGATACAAGTAATTTAGTATAAAATCTCAAAATTGGCACGTGTTAACAATGTGAAACAATCACGAGGAAGTATAGAGTCCATAATTGGCAGTGTTTTTAAAGCTGGGGTCTACTTTTGTAAAGATATGTTTTCAGATATTTTGACACTCCTGATCTCACTTGCACAAGAATTGTTCATGCTCTCCGGGGTAGTGGCGTTTGTAAAATACCAGCTCCAGAAATCAGTCAGAGCATTGGATCACAAAAAACAGAACTATTTTAAGTTACAATAAAAATTAATAAATAAATCGTTTTGCGAGTCTACAGACCATCACTGAGACTGAAAGATAATCTGACATGTTGGAAAATAGGAGTTTCAAACAACAGGAATTTCACAAATTGAATTTTTTCAAAGGAATTTTTTTTTTTTTTTCATAAATTATTTTAAAAGGGGCGCAACTTAAGGAAAATTATCTCATTGACTCAATTCCAATTTCCGCGCTCGACATTTTACTCGTTGGCACTCGTTGTTTTCCATCGTAATATGATGTTTTCAGAAATGTTAGTACAAGTGGAGGGGATAATTCTACTTTTTCCCAGCGTGGACTTCCCCTCTCGCCTTGCTCCAGCGTCAACCCAGCGTCGACTGAAAATCTTCACTTCGACCCCGTGTTACCAACATCGACTTTAGGTTGATGTTGGCAAAGTCGATGCTGGAGACTCTCTATCGCGACCCGGCTGTATCTAATTTTCAATTTATGAAAGCTTTCAGCGATGTAAGGAACAAATTATAAATATCTAGGATTTTAAATTAACGAGAACAGATTAAGTTTTTATAAAATTAACTAAAATAGAAATATAAATTAAAACATTTAAATTTGCAAGTTTTTGTGTACAAATATGACTTTTTTGTACGGTAGGCTCCAACACATGCTAACGCACTGAGGACCCTACTGAAACTTTGTGATTGAAAGAGAAGATGATTATATGTAAATAAATATATTTCAAGTATTTGTTGAAAAAAAAAATTAATCCAAGCTACTATCACATAACAGCTCATATAAATGCCCTGTAATTGTTGAAATTCATACCAGAGGATGTGTTAAGTCAGGCATGTCAAACTCAAAATGTATGAAGGGCCATTTTTCAGTTGTGCTGATCATTGGCGGGCCGCAGGTACTCAACCCCTCCCCCTCTCGTAAAAAAAAAGATCCTGACGTAAAATAATAAAAAAAAGTTCAGCGTTTTTAATTTGTCTTAAAAATAAACGTTTTATTGGTTTGAAATAATACACAAAATACTTACACAAAAAGTACCTATATTATTATTCATTTGCCAATAAGTAGGCAGGTAAGTAAGTACCTACTTTTTTTTAGTCTCTTAAAGTTGAAAAAAAAGTTAAGAAAATAAGTCTCGAGCCATATTTATTTTTTTTAACTTTCCTTATCTTATAATAAGGAAGTATTGTATTATACCCTAACGCTCGCAGCGGGCCGCACAAATTGACCAGGCGGGCCACATGCGGCCCGCGGGCCGCCAGTTTGACATGCCTGTGTTAAGTGATAGTGTATACAGATTACGTGCCCTCCATTCCGTGGAAACTCACAAACCAGCAATTTAATTTAACTTCAACCAGCCTGACTTGGGAAGAACCAGCATCATGAGGGTTCGAATTTGTATAGTCACACCTAACCTCGCTGAACGTTGCTTAACTTCTGTGACAGATCGACGCTGGCTATTGCAATCTATGAATTGGCACTGATAGTCAAGTGGTTAACTCGCTAGTGTGGTAATCCACGTAGCGTAGGGATCCGTTGGTTCGAATCCCACCCAGTGCACGAATATTTCCTCATTCATTTGAGATTGTGACATTAATAATACATAATAAAAAGACTCTAAGGGTTAGGTGGTAGAAAATGCTTTGAGCATTAACCTCGCCTGTTGGTTACCTTCCACTAAAGAGTGTAATTATTATTATAAACAAATCCGCTCCTCAAAAGCTCCGATTTCGCTTCAAGGCCGTCACACGAAAGTTGGAAAAGGAATGACAATCTTCTTTATTTTAAATTAAATTAAGCTGCGTCACCCTAAGGGGTTGTGTGCGTCCTTGAGAAGTTTTCTTGAGAAGGTTTCTTTAATTAATTCGGCTGTGGAAAACAGGCCCGGATTTTCCTTTCGAAAATGTATGTAATGTATTGGAAGAGGTATGTAATGTATTGGAAAAAGTATGTAATGTATTGGAAAATTTATGTAATGTATTGGAAAAAGTATGTAATGTATTGGAAAATGTATGTGATGTATTGGAAAATGTATGTAATACATTGGAAAATGTATGTGATGTATTGGAAAATGTATGTAATACATTGGAAAATGTATGTGATGTATTGGAAAATGTATGTAATATATTGGAAAATGTATGTGATGTATTGGAAAATGTATGTGATGTATTGGAAAATGTATGTGATGTATTGGAAAATGTATGTAATATATTGGAAAATGTATGTATTATATTGGAAAATGTATGTGATGTATTGGAAAATGTATGTAATATATTGGAAAATGTATGTGATGTATTGGAAAATGTATGTCTTATATTGGAAAATATATTATGTGATGTATTGGAAAATGTATATGTAATGTATTGGAAAATGTATGTGGTGTATTGGAAAATGTATGACATGCTATTGTTTTCTTCTTCTTTTTTTCACTTTGCCTTTTCTTAATCTTATACTTGGGTTCGGCATTGTTCAACCTCATGGTTGAGGTTGGTTGGTTGTGGCACATTTTTACGTCTCATTTCCCTTCCTAACGCCAACGATTCTATTTCATTTAACGTCCTACTTAGACCTAGGAATATACAATAAGTTTGTAAGGGATACCTTCCGGTGCGCTCGTGTTGACCCAGAACCTAAATGGGAAGTATTATGTCACTTCACGCCCATCAGAGGGCAGGTACGGAATGGGAAAGCTATATACAACTCAGACCACAAGCGTCTACAGTAGCTTTGAAACACCCATCTCTTTAATTTAGATCCATCAGATGCAAGACACAATACATGTGAAAATGTTATCGATGTTACTACTCAAAACAGATAATAAAATTCAACTTAACACTTTGTGCGCCACGTCGCTCAATATGAGCGACAGCGACTTCCCGCTGGGGCCACGTCTCTCATTTTGAGAGACACTAGACCTCTCTTTGAAGCATTGTGTCTCAGTATGGGCCACACTACAGTGTATTTTGTACTGAGAATTTGAAGCGTGGCCTCCTGAGGATGATCAGAGTGTGCTTGGTTTTCACCTATCTAGTTTTGAAGCATATTGAGAGACAATCCTTTGTATCGTGGCCCCAGGGGAAAATCACGATTTTGGGCTTGGCGCACAAAGTGTTAATGTATGTATTATGCTACATTGGACCATATTTTCAATACCCGAAGAAACATGACTTCAATGTTTATCAAATATCACCCTGAACTAAACAGTTTAAGAAAAAACCTATTGTATTAGAAGACTACGCAATATAAAAAGATGTAAAACACTCCCTCATCTTTAAAAAAAAAAAAAAAAATAATAACAAAGAAAACAAAAAATATTAGACGAATTCAGATATTTTTTCTAAACCCGCTATCCCGTTTCCTAGATAAACCCCTGATGTCTGATAGAAAAGATCCAGGAGTGTGCGAAGTTTCTCATCCAGAATCTTAAGTTCTAATGAGGAGGTGAATTTTTTTTGCTTGCCTCCTCAATTTTTTTTGTGTTTGAGTTTGTTGTTGTTGTTTTAGTTTTGTTGTTGTTGCTGATGTTATTTTTTGTGTTGTTGTTTTAGTTGTTGTTGATATTGTTGTTATTGTTATAATTTCTGGAAGAGGCTTAACAAAAAGAAACTCAGAGTCCTTTGGCTTGAGTTGTTCTTATTTTGAAAGCAGAAAAGTAAGATGAGTTTGGCGATATTGAAAAAGCTAAAGAGATCTATTGGTTGAAATTGAGGATAAAAAAAATTGAGAAAAGTTTTGAAAGCTTTCAGTTTTTTTGTTTCAAGAGATATCTATTGGCTCAGAATTGAGGATAAAGAAAAAATTGAGAAAAGTTTTGGAAGCTTTTCAGTCTTTTGTTTCTATTCCAGGATTCGGTGTTTGTCTTCTGTTGATTTTAAAGGTGTCTTTGGGCTAAGGACACTGAGTGATGCAGACCTCTCATGAATATTAATTAAAAAAAGTGTTTTTTTCTTTACATTTCTTTTCTTCCCATTTGCTCCTTACTTTTCTACCTCTCTCTACTTCAATCTTCTATTCTCTCTACCATTTCTTTCTTACTCACTTACTCTCTCTCTCAATCTCTTTTTTCTATATTCACTCTCTCTCTCCTCTTCTCTCTCTACTTTTCAACTTCTCTTAGTTTTTTATCCTACATGTCTTTCATTATTTCGCTCCCATTCTTTCTCATTTACCTCTTTCTCTCTGATTCTCTCTCGATTTTTTCTATCTCATTTTCATCTCTCTCAACCTCCTCCAAATATCTTAACCTCCATTTCTCTCTTTCATCTCTCACCTCCCCTCCATACCAACCCTCCTCTGGTCGGGGCCAAAGTAAAGGATTCCGCTATCATCGCATCCAAGAGGTTTAGGTCCCCTAAAGTGTACTAGCAGAAGAGGTTAATGCATATTTCTCCGAGTGTAATCCTCTAAATGTAAAATATGAGGACAGAAAAGAAAGAAACAGACACACACACACAGTTCACAAACACACTCTCTCTCTCTCTCACACACACACACACACACACATAAACACTAGATACACACACATACACTCTCAACACACACATACATACATACACACACACTCTCAACACACACTCACACTCTCTCTCTCTCACACACACACACATAAACACTAGATACACACACACTCTCAACACACACATACATACACACACACACTCGCAACACACACACACACACTCACACTCTCTCTCTCTCACACACACACACCCCTTCTAGTCCAATCAACGAATGAGTTCAGTAGGGTGGGAGAGTACTAAAGTTCTAAAAGTACTGACATCTAGTACTGACATCTAGTACTGACATCTAGTATTGAAGGAGACGTAGGGAGGGAGGTCAAAATATTTGAAGAAAACGTTCATTTCGGTTTATCACTTATATCTCCAGGACGATATTTTTTTCGTGAGAAACCGAGTTATTGTCCTAAAGATATAAGCGATATTTTCTTTTGTATTTTTCCAACTGTTTTTGTTTCCTGTAACCAAGGGTGGTGTGGAAGAGAATGCCGAAGATATTATCACCCCCCTTGATTAGGTTTTGTTTATACTTATTTCATAACTTATTTTTATATTCATTGTATATAAAAATTGTAAATAAAGCTCGATCCAATTGTTTATAAAAAAAGGAAAAAAAAAGATAAACCATACGTCAGGACTTTTAGTATGTCTACTCTCTCACCCTACGAAACAAGTAAATTGGTTGCGTCGCCTCTCACGCATTCTACACCCATTCCTAAGTCATTTGTTGATTGGACTATACATGCACAAGAAAAATATAGTATAAGAAAAAAAGTTACTATTTGCTCTCTCTATTTGTGTCCCATTTATCTGCATTTACTCATCTCCTTCTCTCTCTCTCTTTCTCTTCCCCTCATTCTCTTTCTCTCTCACTCTCATTCTCTCTCTCTTTCTCACATATCTTTAAGTAGGTAACTGTATATTTATCTTTTTAATATATATACCTTTTTATTTTATATTTCTCTTCCTTTCTCTTCCTCTTTCCTCTACTGTTTATTTTATACTGTATGGACTCAGCTTACTGTACAGTTTATCTCATCCTGTCTACTCGAAGAACCAGTAAGAAGATTTTCCTATTATATTTCCTGAGTCATTTCATAACAGTGCTGTAGGATAGGCAAAGATTAAGGCGTTACTATCTACTAGGGGCCAAATATACAATTGGTATTTTTTAATTTAAATTTCTTGTAGTCATTTCAATACACGTACCTACATACCTATTGTCCAATAACATAATAACTATTATTATTATTATAGTAAGCTTTATTAGGTAGAACAAAAATATATACATATAGTAAAATATAATGAAATTATAAAGAAAAACAATAAGATTAAGCAAAGATACAGGACAAAAAAAAAAAGAGAAAGAAGTTCATGTCCTACCATGTGGTCACGTACTCAGGTCAATGAGTATCACATATCCCCTGGTACAAATTCACCTACCTCCACTGATTAATAATAAATCCACACATATCCCCTGGTACAAATTCACCCTCCTCCACTGTTTCATAATAAATCCACACATATCCCTTGGTACGAATTCACCCTACTCCACTGTATTATAATAAATCCACACATATCCCCTGGTACGAATTCACCCGACTCCACTGTTTCATAATAAATTCACACATATCCCCTGGTACAAATTCACCCGACTCCACTGTTTCATAATAAATCCACACATATCCCCTGGTACGAATTCACCCACCTCCACTGTTTCATAATAAATTAACCCTCCTCCACTGTTTCATAATAAATCCACACATATCCCCTGGTACGAATTCACCCACCTCCACTGTTTCATAGTAAATTCATCCTCCTCCACTGTTTCATAATAAATTCACCCTCCTCCACTGTTTCATAATAAATTCACACATATCCCGTGGTACGAATTCACCCTCCTCCACTGTATTATAATAAATCCACACATATCCCCCGGTACAAATTCACCCTCCTCCACTGTTTCATAATAAATCCACACATATCCCCTGGTACGAATTCACCCACCTCCACTGTTTCATAATAAATCCACACATATCCCCTGGTACGAATTCACCCACCTCCACTGTATTCTGAAAGCACTGAAAGAATTCTCCCACACGTAGAAAGTTTCCTCTAAGAAGTCCTAAGTGTTCTGTATCCGTCAGCATTAGGGGGACCAGGGGTCAGGGGGTCGCGGGTTCTTGTATGGGATGTCATGAATTTTAATGACACTCCCGCCTGCGCTGACTCGCTTTTTCCTGACTCGAATTTGCTGATGCCGTTTTTTTTTGTTTCTATGGCGTTCTGCTGATTTGAAAAGTATATGTGGAGTGAAAGGGGGAGAGAGGGAAGAGGAGAGCTGACAGTCTAGAGGACCTACCTAGGATATATATGATATACAGGGTGTAGAGGACCTACCTAGGATGTGTGTAATATATAGTGTGTTTTAAAATGTGTGTGTTATACACTATATGTATAGGGTGTCCAAGTCTTATTTTTAGAAAATTTAAGAATCAACTCCAGGAGATATTCTTAGACAAAAAAAAAAAAATTTCAAAGCACGAAAATAAATTCACTTGAAAAAAATAACACTGCCAATTATGGAGACAATACTTCCTTCTGATTGTTTCACATTGTCTACACGTGGCAATTTTCCGATTTTTTGTATCTCCAAAAACGCTATACCGATTTTCTTCAAATTTATTTTATATGGTAGAATACTATTTTTCGTACATTCTGGAATCCACAAAAATTCTATATCGGCAAGTGATGGACCTTGTTTTTTTACTTTTTTGTCCAAAATTTCGGATTATCTTAAATATCAGAGTTAAATGAAAATCAATTAAAAAATAAATACAAATAGCATATGTCAAACAACAATATGAATATACATACAAAATTTCATCAAAGTCGGGTGTACCGTTCACGAGATATAAGCGTTTAAGTACAAAATTAATGGACAGGCGCATGGTCTCTTTCACCCAGAACCGCTAGTACGCATTTGATGAATTTAAAATGAGATCATCTACAAAACGTCGCATATATGTGTGCATAATTTCATCAAAATCCGTTGAGTAGTTTCCGAGATTTGCGCGTTACAAGGAATATTTTTAACAGACTGACAGACAGACGAGGTTGTGAAACGTCCAGAAATATGAAAAAAAAAAAAAAAAAAATGAAATCGGAGCAAAATATATTTTTTTACAAAAACGAACACAATACTTCCGATTTCTAATACCTACTAGAAATTTCTCAGAAGTAAAATTTCAACTGAAATATTTTTCACGTGAAAACTTAAGCTTGTTCAAAACAAATTGAAAATCGTTTTCATGTCCTTGTGTATCATGTTTAGTAAAATTTCCAAGTAAATAATATATTAAATCCAACATTTTCTACGTGTATTTTATTTCAAAAGATTATTTTGGATTATTTTATTTTAGGAATGTTCGCTAGAATTGATCTTGAAAATTTGTATCCCACAAAAAACTACCGTTAAAAAAAGGGCCAAGTTCCAGAACAGAACTATCCAAAAAGGTTTCGCCAATGAATGCAGTGATATCTTGTTTGGGGCCAAGTTATCTTGGTACTAAACTATTTCTTTTATTAAACCCCGTTTTCTGAGTTCCTCATTTGGTATGTTTTTAACTGCAAACTATCCTCTAACTTGGCCAGTGTCGCTCCTTGTGATGGTTATATTGTTATTCTGTACCTATACATATAGTCGTAATATTCCATACAACCGATGTCATAAAACTGGCCAAGTTAGAGGATATTTTGCATTTAAAAACATACCAAATGAGGAACTCAGAAAACGGGGTTTAATAAAAGAAATAGTTTAGTACCAAGATAACTTGGCCGCAAACAAGATATTTTTCCCTATACTTTTACAATAAACCCTACCAGTATACAAAATTTCAGCTTTTTAGGTAGTAGGGAAGTGCCTCATAATTTATATACATAATATAGTGCTCCCTAAAACGACACCGTTTAACAGCAGAAATAGTGCAAAAGTGCCGGTTTTCAGATTTTTCCCTGTATTTTTACAATAAACCCTACCATCATGCAAAATTTCAGCTTTCTAGGTAGTAGGGAAGTGCCTCATAATTTAGATCCATAATCGATTATATATATCCTCCGTAAAACGACACCGTTTAACAGCATGATAAGTGCGAAAGTTCCGGTTTTCAGATTTTTCCCAGTACTTTTACAATAAACCCTACCAGTATACAAAATTTCAGCTTTTTAGGTAGTAGGGAAGTGCCTCATAGTTTATATACATAATATAGTATACTTCCTCCCTAAAACGACACCTTTTAACAGTTTTTAGAACTTTTCAGATTTTTCCCTGTACTTTTACAATAAACCCTACCATCATGCAAAATTTCAGCTTTCTAAGTAGTCGGGAAGTGCTTCATAATTTAGATCAATAATCGATTATATATTTTCTCCCTAAAACGACACCGTTTTACACCATGATAAGTGAAAAAATTCCGGTTTTCAGATTTTTTCCCTGTACTTTTACAATAAACCCTACAATCATGCAAAATTTCAGCTTGCTAGGTAGTCGGGAAGTGCCTCATAATTTTGATGATCTGTCAGTCAGTCAGTCAGTCAGTCAGTATCAAAATCGCAAATTTCAAAATTACATTCCTCTGAAAGCTATTTGCATAGAGTCTTTAAATTTACAATGTCTTTTTAATGATATTAGGACAATCTCTGTTCCAAATTTCATATCGCTATGATCAATTGAACCGAAGATATGAGGGTGTGAAAAACCGGGTGAATCGGTTCGTGTAAAGATACACTGCCGTGCTTGCTGGAACTTGGCCTGGCGCACTGCCGTGCGCTCAGATATGAAAACTGGGACGTCTTGTATGTAGAGAAAGAGAGATAAAGGAGTATTATAGAGAGAGAGAGAGAGAGAGAGAAAGAGAGAAAGAAAGATAGAGAATATTAGAGAGAGATAATGGTAGAGAGTATTAGAGAGAGAGAGAAAATAATAGAGAGTATTAGAGAGAGAGAGAATAATAGAGAGAAAGAGAGAGAAGGAAAAGAAAAAGAAAGAGAGAACTAGGGAGAGCTCGAAAGAAAGAGAGAAGGAAAAGAGTGATAAAGAGAATATTAGCCAGTGTCGCTGTCGATGGCGCGTTAAATGCACCGGTTCTTGTAAGATCACCAAAGCTAAGCAACATCCAGTTGGGTGAAGATTTCGTGATGCTGGCATTCCGGCCCAACAGGTTGGGTGAGGTTAATGTGGGTAGCAGGTTTGTGAGTGTCCTGCGAAATGAAGGTAACACCCCCTTCGTGATATAATCATGCAGTTGAAAGCAACGTTAAACCCAAAATAAGAAGAAAAAAAATAGAGAGAGAGACTAAATGAAATGAAATATAATCAAAAGAAAGAGAGAGACAAGGAAAAAGAGAGAGAGAGAGAGAGAGAGAGGGGAGAGAGAGAGAGAGAATTTGATTTGATTTGTTTATTTTTATTTATAACAATTTATTTTACAAATATAACATCTCCTAAGCTAATATAAATAACTTATGAGGAGAGAGAGAGAGACGACAGAGAAATTGGTTGCTGAAATTTTAGTAGAGATTACACTATTTTTCATGACATTTTCTCTGAGTTGTGATTTGCGGTTTGAATTAGCTCCTCTTCTTCACATCTACCTCTGTGTATGTCTGTCTACCCTAATCACTCAACCATGAGGTTGAACAATGCCAACCCCAAGTAGGATTGGGAAAAGGCAAAGTTAAAGAAGAAGAATTTGAATGTCGAGAAAGAGTAGAGTAGAGTTAAAAAAAAGGGCCATGCCTCGGACCGTTACTTGGGTGCAGCCCTAACTAGGTATATTTCTATTTTTCTCTCTCATTTAAATATAATTCAGCATTAAATCACCACTTAAAAAAGTATTTACCATTCGTAGTGACATAAATTTATATGGTAAAAAAAATAATGAAAAATATGAATTTAAGATTCAGGACATTGAGAACAGATGTTGACATCTTTCACAGCAAAGAAAATGATGAGATAGACGCACTCAATAATGTCATTGAATAAGCATCTTATAATAATAATAATATTAGTCAGAGTGAGTTAGCGCGCTAGGCATTGCACGCATGGTGACCTGGGTTCGATTCCCAGCGGAGGAGGATTTTTTCTGCTCTGTACTTGGATGTTCGGGGTCCACTCATACCTCGTGAGGAAAAATGAGTAGCTGCTTTGATGTGAAGCAGCGACCAGTGGCAGAATCATAGGAAAAAAAATAATACAAGGTATTGTAAATTAAAGTGGTAAAAGTCCTATGATTCTGCGCTACCCACTAAAGTTGTGACATAATAAGCATCTTATTTTATTTGTTGATATAAATTTCTTTTTTATTTTCTAATAATTTAAAAGTGGACCTGACCCAGACATTAAAGCCAAATAGAGTTGTTGGCGTTAGGAAGGGCATTCAGCCGTAAAAAAGTACCACTGTAGAAAAAAAAAGAGGCAAAGTTAAAGAAGAAGAATTTGAAAGTCGAGAAATTCTCCCTGAACTTAAAAAGATATATCATATAAAAGAAGCTCAAACTTTGCATATTATTTTATCATTATTATTTTAAACAAAAAACGTATGTAGGTACTAATTGCTCATTTACGTAGACGCAAAAAAAACCTCTGCGTAATCGATCTTAATCTGCTAAGGAATATCCGTAAAGGAATATTATACCTACACTGCCTTTGAATAAATTTATTCCAACCGCGAATTCCGTAAAGGTATAGGTCGGGATTACACCCCCTTCTGTTATTTTATCCCAACCGCGGTCGAAAGTAGTCTGGAAAAGCGTTCTGAACGTCTAAGACCACAGATAATAAATAGGATCGTAACCATCGCATCGCTTACGTAAGCGTCAAACTTAATGAGCTCCAAGGCAGTGGAAAATTTCATAAAGTTCTATTAAAATTTATCAGAGAGAAGCTCTGATGAAAGCCTTCAAGAAAATGGTGGAGGCAGTGCGAGACGCAAGGTTGTTTAAAGAAATGCAGGTACAGAGTGTGAGGTTTGAAAGAAGAAGGGACCGTGCCGCTAGAGAGGGTGTGCGGAACAGTTAAGAAGAGTGGGTACGAAGGTTCCCAGATAGTCTAGTACCGCAAGCGCAAAAATAGCGAAATAAATGCTTTGGTGTAGTTTTGATTTTTTGTACCATAGTGTATTTTGAGCTGCTGAACATGAATCTGAGGTTTGCCAACAAAAATTTTACCGGCAAATTTTTTTACAGGCAAAAAACAGGCAAAAAATTGGACTATTTTTAGTTTTTCTGAAATATCTCCCAAGTGATTTAATTAACGCCAACACTAACTCCATACAAAGTTGTTAACAACTAAATTCCCTACGTTTTATGTTCTACAAAAAAAATTGTGCGACCAACCTTTGAACTTTGAGGGCGCCCTCAAAATGCAGGCAAAAAATCAAAAGTGACCAAATTTGCGTTTTTTTGAAAATTTACTTCAAAATAACGCTTCTGACAATATTTTTTGGCAGTTAAAGACGTCATTGATGGCTTATAGACTAAAGATTGAGACTTTTTCAGCCTCTTAGAAGGACCTTTGCAGCCTTTTGGAGTAACATAGAGATCACAGTCACCTGTGTCTATCTAGAACCATGGTTTTAAAACAAAAAGTTTTGCTGTGCTTGTGATTTTTGGTAATATAGTGTATTTATAGCTGCAAAGTATGAATTTGACGTTTGCAAACAAAAAAATTGCCGTCATTTTTTTTAACAGGCAAAAACGGCCTGAATGGAGCTTTTTTCAGTTTTTAACAATATCTCCGAAACTATGCATTTCAAAGCAACGTTAGCTGAATACCAAGTTCAACATAACTGAATTACCTACATTAATTTATGTTCCCAATATTTTTTTGTGCAACCAACCTTTGAGCTTTGAGGGCGCCCTTAAAGCTCAGGCAAAAAATCAGAAAAGGCAAAATTTGGACTTTACCTCGACATAACCTTTTTGGCAGTGTGAATGATATTGTTTAGTTTAGACTCTAAAGGTCTAAACTTTAGAAGCTAAATTTCGTGACCTTTGCAGCTTTTTTGTAATACCTAGATCTAGATCAGGATCACATGCATCAATCTAGGACCTTTCCTTGTTTTTAAACAAAGAGTTTTGTTGTAGTTTTAATTTTTGGTACACTAGAGTATTTGGACTGCTGAGCCCCGAATATTGTGTTTGCAAAAGAATAAGTTGCCGACCAACAAACTATTTCCTACTATTCTTTCAAATCCTAAGTGAGTATTGCTAAATTTTACCGGTTCCAATCAAGCTGGGTGAGGTCGATGTGAGATTAGTTTGTGATGGCAACACCTATCTATTCCACTGTCCTATATTTCTACATTATGAGCAGTTCATTTTCAATTTATATATTGGGCACCTGATTTTAAAGTTTTGATGTTTCTAATGGTTGAAGCCTTACTCATGGTCGTGGTGTTGGAGAAAGCGTTCTCATAAGATGGACAATGGGGATGACATCCATCCAGCATGTGTCATCTCCAAATGTCCTGGGGCAGTAGTTGTCTTCGATGGCTATCCTCAAGATATTCAAAGAGGAACAAAGACAGCTGAGCGTATGAGGAGAACTAGGACTCTATCATCTGCAAACATGCTTTTTGACGACACCATGACACCAACAATGTCAAA
Source organism: Bactericera cockerelli (assembly GCA_024516035.1). Classification (NCBI taxonomy): domain Eukaryota; kingdom Metazoa; phylum Arthropoda; class Insecta; order Hemiptera; family Triozidae; genus Bactericera; species Bactericera cockerelli. The sequence continues at coordinate 30,367,613 of CM044963.1, read as the reverse complement.
GGTAATTTTCTAGTAAATCCAAGAAATAATAGTCGTCTCATTGACTTACTTGCTACCTAATTTTCAGAAGCAGGTTTGCAATATAAGCAGGCAGAAGAAGATGCAGACGTACTGATTGTTACGACCGCACTCAAATGAGACTGTTACTACAGTAGGGGATTATTAGTAATCTTGATTGGGCTCTGTGAAGTTGACAATGTCTTCTATTTAAAACCTGGAAACAGACCATTTGTCCAGCTTTGTATTCACCCCTTGAAGCTGCAACTTCCTCATGCGTGAAAGAACACATCCTCTTTCTACATGCAATGAGCGGGTGTGATACGACGGCGGCTCTCTTTAAACAAGGAAAAAGGAATTTTTTAAAAACCCTTGTAAAAAGTCCCAGTCTTGGAAAAGTTATAGACGTCTTCAAAAACTCTGAAGCGTCCCAAGACTCTGTAGTCGCAGCAGGAGAACGCTTCTTAATACACTTCTATGCGTCCAGTGAAAAAAGTCCGTCTTCACTTAACCATCTGCGATACATATGTTATACCAAGGCAGCCTTTACAATCAACTCCAACATTGCTGCGTTACCACTGTGTGCACTCCCTCAGGGTGTACTATGTACCATCAAGTGCAACAATGGTTGGGAGTAAGTAAAGCTCCTGAAGAATGGGGATGGAAGCAAACTCAAAAGAGATGTAAAACCTATATTAAATCTCTCTCCCCCCGCTCCCGCCGAATTGCTGAAGCTCGTTTCCTGCAAATATACGAGAAACTGTGGCTGCAGGAAAGCAGGACTCTCCTGCTTCGCTCTATGCTTGCATTGCGAAGAGTCTGGCAATAACATGTCATCAATGGAGGACCCTGATCCAAGTCCCTCAGAAAGATGTGCGTCAAAGGCCACAAAATTTAGCCTTTAAACCATTATTAATATCATTCACACTGCCAAGAAGTTTGTGTCGAGGTAAAACTTCAAGAATTTCAATTTTTTTCATAATCAGACTTTTTGCCTGGGCTTTGAGGACGCTCTCAAAGCTCAAAGGTTGGTTGCAGAAAAAAGTATTGGGAACATAATATGTAGGAAATTCAGTTATGTTGAACTTAGTATTCAGCTAACTTTGCTTTGAAATGCATAGTTTCGGAGATATTGTTAAAAACTGAAAAAAGCTCCATTCAGGCCGTTTTTGCCTGTTAAAAAAAACGACGACAATTTTTTGTTGGCAAACGTCAAATTCATACTTTGCAGCTATAAATACACTATATTACCAAAAATCACAAACACAGCAAAACTTTTTGTTTTAAAACCAGGGTTCTAGATAGACACAGGTGACTGTGATCTCTATGTCACTCCAAAAGGCTGCAAAGGTCCTTCTTCAAGGCTGAAAAAGTCTCAAACTTTTTTTCTCAAAGCCATCAATGACGCCTTTAACTGCCAAAAATATTGTCAGGAGCTTTATTTTGAAGTAAATTTTCAAAAAATCGCAAATTTGGTCACTTTTGATTTTTTGCCTGCATTTTGAGGGCGCCCTCAAAGCTCAAAGGTTGGTCGCACAATTTTTTTTGTAGAACATAAAATGTAGGGAATTTAGTTGTGAACAACTTTGTATAGAGTTAGTGTTGGCGTTAATTAAATCACTTGGGAGATATTTCAGTAAAACTAAAAATAGTCCAATTTTTTGCCTGTTTTTTGCCTGTAAAAAAATTTGCCGGTAAAATTTTTGTTGGCAAACCTCAGATTCGTGTTCAGCAGCTCAAAATACACTATGGTACAAAAAATCAAAACTACACCAAAACTTGCATTTTTAAAAGCCAGTATTACTAGACTAAGATAAATGTAGAAGAGGTAAGAAGCGTGATGTTTAGAAAAGAAATATAAGGAGGAATCGTGATGTTTAGAAAAGCAATGTTGGTAGAAAGCGTGATGTTTAGAAATGTAGGTAGAATGTGTGAGGCTCGAAAGAAATAGAAGATGTTGAACCGTGTCGTTAAAGAGGGTGTAGGAACTGTGAGGTTTCTGGGAAAATTCAGAAGAGGTAAGAAGAGTAGGTAGGAATTGCGAGATTTCCCAGAAAATGTAGAGGAGTCACGAAGTGTGAAGTTTAGAAAAGAAATAAATACAGGTAGAATGCGTATCAGGGCGGAAAAAAGTCTAGATATATGAGAATAAAAGAAAATGGACACAATACTTCCGATTTGTAATATTAAAAATTTATCAGAAGTAATAAATCCTATACGACCGATATCTATTATTAGAATTTAATGAATGTAAACTGAATTGGTAGAGAACAGGAGAACAAAATAATCAAGAGATTCAAGAGGTATAAATAAAATAGGTAGAAAGTTATAATAAACTTCGAAGTTAATAAATAATAATTATTCCTGACTGAAAACCTGAGGCTGTCGAGACCAGCTTTCGATTAATACTTTATAATAGTTGTAGTCACCGTGGCAGAGTGAGTTAGCGCGCTAGGCATTGCACACACGGTGACCTGGGTTCGATCCCCAGCGGGGTAGGAATTTTTCTGCTCTGTACTTGGATGTTCGGGGTCCACTCATACCTCGTGAGGAAAAATGAGTAGTTACTTGTATGAGTAACGACCAGTGGCGGCATTACCAGAGTAAAAAGAAATTAATGTCATAGAATAATTCGAAATGTAAAGGAGGCTCTTAGTAATGCTGCGCTACCCACAAAAATTGTGAAGAGGCCTTGTGCTTCACCACAAATAAAACAATACATACTTTATAATAGTTGATATTGAGCCTTCAAATAAAAGTAATAATTTATTAACTTTTCCTCTACAAGACTTTTCACAATAAAATAAAAAGAAGAAATTGAACCTTGGGATGGAATTAGTGAGTATAATTCTATGTTACAGTCATAGAAATGGAAGGCCAAAGACTTGTGGGAAGAAAATAAAGATATTAAATCTTCTTATAATATAAATATTATAATAATACCAACAACATTAACAACAACAATTATTATTATTATTAGTGAAAGGTAACCGCTAGACTAAGTTTTTACCACGTAACCCTCAAAACATATTATTCAAGTGGTCCTGTTTTTCCTTCAATCTGATGACCATGCAGTTGAAAAAACCAATTTTTTTTGTTGTAACAATGAAATATAGGTACAAGGTCTCACGAAAAACGTATACACAACTCTTGGCAAAACAAAGAAACATCGAAATAATTTGAAGATGGAAAATATTTAGATGAACAAAAAAAGCCAAGTGTTTACTATCTACTATCGCCAAAATATTTCGGTATTTTTTGATTTGTACTATAGTATTTGTATAATTTGTATAGAGAGAGATGGAAGAAGTATTGCGACCTGCAGCATTGGCGAGAAATCAACAACGCTTGAAATCACGGGTCCATCAAGGTATCAAGGTATTTGTATAATGTGAATTTTCCTCAAAATGTAATATAATGCCCTTGTCACGATCATATCCGCACGACCCCCCCCCCTCCCCCTGCCCACTTGCTCTTGATGACGACATGGACGGAGTCCAGGCACTGTTCGAACACCTTGACAGACTGAATTTACTATTTTTAGTATGAAATTTTAGCGGAACCGGCGCGATCGACTTGCAAAAAACAAGTTGACGCGCGTCAATCTTCTATATATAAAACAGAAAAAAGGACTACCTACCTACCTATCTACCTATGTTTGTTTGTTTGTTTGTCCGGAGTTGTTTAGCCAAAACGGTAAGAGATAGCGAAAAATGTCTCAGAATTGACCCCCCCAAAACCATTATCGCTTTGTCCAGAGAAATTATAAAAAGTTCAAAAAGGCATTGCTGTCCAGCAGTACGGCCATGCCTTAGTAAATTTAAAATTTAGTCCCGTTGCAAAGCACGGGCAAACGGCTAGTTTAATATAAAAGAGAACAGTTACTCACCTTCAGCGTTACAGTTGGCGACCAGATCCGGCCAGTCACACTGCAGGGAGGCCTCATTGAACGCCAAACCCTCAGGGCAGTCCGTTACAAATCCGGCCCCGTTGGCACAGTTCAGATATTGGCCGCACTGGTTCTCGTCGCCCATCTTGTAGAGGCCGAACTGGTGGGGGCATTGGTCGGTGGGATTGGCTGGTTCTAAAAAAAAATAAAATAATAATATATATATGAGGAAAAAAACGTGAGAAAAAAATAAAATGAAGAAATTTACTAAACTAGTAAAGAAGTTGCTGAAAAACGTCACGATGTTTTTTTTCAACAACTTTATTAGAGATTAATAACATTACGTGTTGAATATCAATAATAAAAGAATAAAATAAAAATAACAAAAGCAACTTAAATACCAATGATAACAAGGGTTGGGTGGAAGAGATTGCAACAGGCAATAACCCCGCCCTTTAGTTAAAACATTAGCTTTATTCTATTTTTGGTTCTTGTTTCTTTGTTCAATCTATTTTTTTTGTCTGTTGTAATTTCATTGTAATTTATTGTGTATATTTTACTTCAGGACGCAACTTCTTCTTGTCCATCCTCTCCTAATATCCTAAAGTGTCCCTAACATCCCTGATATCTCCCAACTCATGTCTGACATTCTCGACATTCCACTTCAACAGGTTTCAACTAACACGGGTAGGAGCCAACGAAAGCTTTGATGTTGAACAGCAGACCTTCAAAATAAATTTCTTCTTACCTATCTCCTGCAAACATCCTAACATCTTGAATATCTCCCAAATTATGTCTGCCATTCTTCATAGTCCACTTCAAAAGGATTCAACTGTCGGAAGTAAGATCGAACGAAAGCTTTGGTGTTGAACAGCAAATTGTATCTCTTGTATCTCTCAACTCACGTCTGCCATTCTTGCCTTCACAGTCCACCTCCTCAGGCACGGATAAGATCCAACGGGAGCTTTTGCGTTGAACAAGAGACCTTCAGGACATTTATTTTCTTCTCCTTAAGTGTCCCTCACATTCCTGCTTCATCATCCACCTCCACAGAGTACTAGCTGGGGTAGGATTCAACAGGAGCATTCGCGTTGAACAGCAAACCTTCAGGACAGAGCTTCTTTTTGCCTATCTCCTCTCGACATGCTTGTGTCCCTCAATTTCCTGCTTCATCATCTACCTACACAGAGTACTAGCTGGGGTAGGATTCAAAAGGAGGATTGGCGTTAAACCTTCAGGACAGAGCTATCCCGTTAAAATATCCTAGTGTCCCTCACATCCCTGATTGTATTTCTCAACTCACGTCTGCCGTTTCTGCCTTCACAGTCCACCTCCACAGGATACTGGCAGGGGTAGGATCCAAGAGGAGCTTTGGCGTTGAACAGCAGACCTTCGGGACAGAGCTTCTCCTTGCCTATTCCGTCCTGACACTCAACGTAGGCGTCGCATTGCTGTGAGAGGGGGTAGCGGCTGTTACGCTCTGGACATGGCACGTTAGAGACTGGGAGATCTGGAAAAGACAAAATGAATAATAAATCAAATATCAATAGTTATCTAATATGAATGGACATTGCTCAAGACCTAAAATGCAGTCTCTGTAAAGAGGCCCCAGAGACAGCAAAACACATTCTCTGTGAATGTGGAGCAGCCTCACACGCTCGACTGAACACACTTCTCAAGGCTGATTCTAACACCTAAATAAGTTACCGAAATCAGTCCTTAAAGAATCTTAAGCTACATTAGTAACTTTTACCTCTTTTAGAGTTACAGGGGCATGTCACAAAAGATCTATTTAACACTTCCCGTGCCCTAGGCAAAAACATGACATTTCCCCCCAGGCCCAAAATGTCAGAGTATGTCAGACGTATGCGTCCGACGTGGCATTCAAGATTTTTCTTGACTTCCTTAGTTTTCAAGATATTTCAGATTTAAAAAAAGGAAAATGTTCCTCACAGGCCCAGGATTATAAATTTAATGCTAAACACATTGTAGTGTCAGACGTAAGGGTCTGACATGCATTTAAAGTGATTAAGGACTGTCAGACGCATAAGTCTGACATGCACTTTTTTGGTAACTCACTGTCGGACGCATACGTCTGATGTGGCGCGGAAAGTGTTAAGGTCGCAGTGACAAAAAGCTTTCGTAGACGACAGCCCTAACTATACCAATACCAATCTAATATGAACAGATGAAACCACGCGGGAGAGGTTGGCCAATGCAGACTCCAAAAAAGTTTTGGAAAAGGGAAAGTTTCTTTCATATTGGATAGGTTTTTTCATATCAGTAATTTAGTGCATTAAGTTTTGATAGTTAGGTTTCTTGTGATACTTATAAGTTTTGTTTTTTTTTCATTTAACAATTGTTTGTTTTATTTTATTCATGTATATTTAGCCACGCCCGTTAATAAAAAAACGAAGAAGAATACATTACCATTTTCCCATAAAAATAAGTTTTTTCGTGACTGATTGATCGAATCTGACTAGAAAACTTTTATTTACGGATGAGCTCAAAGACAAAAATAGTAATAGACTGCTCTCAATACCTTATTAAGTCTATGGTTTAGATGTCTGGCTGAGGGACTGACTATAAACAGGGAATAGACAAGCAATCTGGCTGAGGGACTGTAAACGAGGACTATAAACAGGGAGTAGACCAGCATTGGCTTGGTTCTGGGAACCCTTGTCAATTTTTAGCCTCCTTGTAAAGACATTGGTAGAAGTGCTGAGTCATTCCTCCACTGTCTGGATACCATCAATCACGATGACGCCACCCTCTGATGTTGATGATGATATAGACAAGTCAAGCTTTCAATCTGTGGCCATTAGTTTAGAAGTCTCGTGAAAATATTGTAACATAAAATACGCAAGAAAATATTTTGTTTCTCAGAAGTCTTATTGGTGTCGTTGTGTCAGATTACATGAATAATTCCAAAAGGCTGTGCTGTCTCTAGATTATATTATTCAAATTTTTATCTTCGTGAAGTGCGACGAAACAGCTTGTTTTAAATCAAAAAATATTTTGCATAAATTAAAATATTATTTTATTTTTCATCCAGAAATCCTTCGTCTTCACAAATTATATTATTCATCTTCAATGTCTTCATAAGCTGACGTAAAATATTACAATCCCAAGGGAAGTGTTAAGATTTATAAGCTAGCCTCATCATAGTTAAATCATTAAAAATATGATTTAGCATAACAAACAAGGAGTATCAAAATAAATTAATGGATTTAGGAAAAGAGAAGGCAAAGTTGATCTTTGAACATTCGTGCTTAGGCACAGCACGAACGACCTGTTTCAATACAGAGTTAAAGCGTCAATTGGAAAAAGAAAAAGATGAAGAAGAAGAAGAAGAAGAAAAAGAAGAAGAAGAAAAAATAAAAAGAAAAAAACAGCATAAAGAATTGTAGAAACTACAAGAAAGTATTATAAAATTGATTAGAGTTCTGAAATTTCTTTATTTTCAACAATATCCAAATTCAAGACTCGACTTAACAGAGGTAATAAAAGTGTATTATTTAATATCGCCTGAGGTACTGTACCCGAGGACTATAAACAGGGAGTAGACCAGCAGTCTGGCTAGGGGACTATAAACAGGGAGTAGACCAGTAGTCTGGCTGGGGGACTATAAACAGGGAGTAGACCAGCAGTCTGGCTAGGGGACTATAAACAGGGAGTAGACCAGCATTGGCTTGGTTCTGGGGGCCCTAGTCAATTATTAGCCTCCTTGTAAAGGCAGTGGTAGTAGTGCTGAGTCATTCCTCCACTGTCTGATTACCATCGCTTACGATGACGCCAGCCTATGATGATGATGATTCCACCCTGTACGTGTGTTTCATTTATCTCATGTTCATCTCTACTGTTCATTATTACTATTCATTGTTTTGTTTCTATTGTTCAAACTCTATATTATAATAATTCACTATTGTATATCATCTGCATGTTTACTTATTCCACTTTTTTCTTCACTAATTTGAAGCAAATTGGCCGTACAAATTACTCGCATACAGGGTGTAAGTGGCAGAAAACGCCCAAGGCATTAACTTCGCCCCGGATTACAAGACAAATGTACATTTACCTTGAAATATTATTTTTTAACTGATGAAAATACACAATGTATCATTGGAAGAGATCTTTTTATTGAATAAAGAAAATAATCTTGATTATATCGATAATATTGTTTATTTATTATCGATAAAGAAATCCGCTATTATTATAATTTGTTTGTTTTTCTTATGTACCAGCCAACCAACCAAACTTGTAAATGTTTCAAAACAATAAAACTAAACTTATTTATTTTATTTATTATAATTATTATTATTTCTCACGCTCTGTGCAAAAGAAGTAGCAGTACAAGACATGTTACCAGGACTCGTTTCATTTTATCTTCTTGGATAAACCCTGTATACTACTACTGTATAGTGTAAAGTCAGTCAAACTTGGCGGCCTATAACTTGGTCAAGGATATGAGGATCAAGTTGGAAGTCGATTTCAGAGATGAAACTCAAAAATTAAGTCTTGATATATATTTTTTTATTACTCATAATAATAACACTCTTTAGTGGATGGTAACGACCAGGCGAGGTTAATACTCAAAGCATTTTCTACCACCAAACAATCAGAGTCTTATTATTATGTGGTAATAAACTCAAATTAACGAGGGAAAATTCATGCATTGGATGGGATTCGAACCAACGAATGCCTAAGCTACCTGAATTACCAGACTAGCGCGTTAACCACTTGACTATACTAGTCCACCATATACATATTATACTAATCTATGTTATACATATAACGGAGATATACTTTACGTATATTAGTACCTACATAAGAGATCCGCAGTCAGCCTCCGTGGCGCAACGGTTGCGACTACTGCCCGTTGTCCAGAGATCCTGAGTTCGATCCCCTTTTTTTTTTTTTTCTTCTTTTTTTTTTCCTTCACTTCTGCTTCATAATTTTCCTCACAAAGTCTGTTATGATATCCCATTCGTTCTTTGATTTTATCATTGTTTTTTATAAGGTTTCTTTCGGTCAGAGTTATTCCTAGCTGAGTTTGGGTTGTTTCTCTGAATTCATCCCACCTTTTACAGTAGAAGAGAGTATGTTGAGCAGAGTCAGAAGCTTCGCATCCATATAAACAGGCGTCAGAGTTGGATCTTTTAAACCGATTTAGGTATTGCTCAAAACACCCATGGCTCGATAATATTTGAATCATATAGTGATCGATACACCCATGCTGGCCCTCCATCCACTCATTTATACTAGGTATTAACATTCGAGTTCGATCCCCGGTGAGAACAGACTTTTCACACAAAAAATTCTGTTCCCTCCGAAAACGTGAGGCTGGAATTCCCCAGGCTGGGTGAGTTGAATATGGGTAGCTGGTACGATTCCCAGCGAATGGACGGTAAAGCCCCCGTCCAAATCAAGACGTTCGATTCGTTTCTTTTAGGAAGGGCACCCAGCCGTAAAAAATGTGCCACAACCAACCAACCTCAACCATGAGGTTGAACAATGCCGACCCCAAGTAGGATTGGGAAAAAGACAAAGTAAAAGAAGAAGAACACGGGAGATACTTATTCATAAAGCAATAACATTCAGCTGTCTACATTTTAAGCTCATAAAAGTTTGCCTTGAGAATATAACTCTATTATAATGTTTAAAATAAAATTGTAGATAAAACTATCATGGTGTCTAAATAAAATAGTAACAGTTTAATGGGGTTAGCAGACAGAATTGAGTCTCTTAAAGTGCTTTATGCTTAATATAATATAGTCGAACCTGGGTATATAGAACTGGATAAAAGTCGAATTTTTCCTCACGAGGTATTCCTCATGAAAGCCCAAGTACAGAGTAGAAGAAATCCTGCCCCGCTGGGGATCGAACCCAGGTCAACGTGCGTTCAATTCCTATAATAATAATACCAATAATATACTCTTTAGTGGAAGGTAACTACCAGGCGAGTTTAATGCTTAAAGCATTGTCTACCACCTAACCATCAGAGTCTTATTATTATATGGTACTAATAAATGAATTTTTCCTCAAAAAAATGAGGAAAAATTCATTGGATTCGAACCAACAGATCCCTAAGCTACCTGGATTACCAGACTAGCGCCTTTACAACTTGACTACCAATGTAAAGGTATTTGTGCCCTGGAACCGCTTTCGCATTAGTTCAGGGCACTTTACCTTTACATCCATGCCAATCTAGAAACGGCAAAACTCTGTTAGAATTTTCCGCTCCGGCCGGAATTCGAACCCACAACCTCCGGGTCAGCAACTATTGCTCTTAACCACTGAGCCACGGGGGTCGGCTAGTTATACTAGTAAATCTAGTTCTTCAAATATTCAACCATCTTAACAAATAGGAAGGTCTTATCTACTCAGCCGCCCCGATAACCTTGCCCATGAAACATAATTATTATTCTAATCGTTGCATTGTGTTTGCGTAGTGCAGTCATGCCTTGCATAATACGCTCCTTCATGCCTTGCATATTATGTTCCGTCACGTGCCTAGTGCATCATATGCACAATTGCACATAGCAGATTTCATTAAATAGGCCAATAGGGTGTCAAAGCATATTCTCATTTTACAGAATCATTTAAGTAGGAGTCAAATCAAAGCACTCGTGTTGACCCAGCAACTAATTTGGAAGTATTGTGTCACTTCTCGCCCATCAGAGGGGAGCCATACTACGGGATGGACAAGCTACAACACAAACCACAAGCGTCTACAGTAGCTTCTGTTTCATGGCTACGAAATAAAAAAGGCTTTGAAACACTCATCTTTAAAAAATTAAGATTAAGATCCAACATCCTGGATCTGCAGCTGAAATTGCAGCTCTGAAGAAGCACAGAACCTACAGTGAATTGGAAGACAATGGATATATTTTCATCCTCTTTGCTGTAGAGACAATGGGTTCGTTGGGAGCTGAAGCAAAAAGCTTGGTGAACGTGTTGGGGTCAAGGCTAGTCGTTAAATCAGGTGATGATAGAGCACGATTGTATCTATCACAAAAAAAGTCTAGCAATTCAAAGAGGAAATGCGGCGGCAGTTGTGGGCTGTGTGCCCCAGGGAGATGAGTTGGTTGATTTGTTTTATATGTAGATAGTAAAATATATTTTTATTTTATTTTTCTTAATTCCAGGGCTAAGATACAGACAGGTCCACTTGATTCTTTCCTATATTTACTTTCTTGCCTTGTATTTTTAGTATTATATAAATTTTGTTGAAATAGTTTTATTATTGTTAAGGACATAGTATATATTTTAATAGTACACATAAATATTTTTGTTTTGTTTTGGTACCTAAAGTTTCTTTTTTTTTTAGTAGTTGCTAGCATAGGTAAAAATAATTGTAATTAGCTGGAACTGGAATAATTTCCGTTTATTGTATTGTAAATAAATAACTAAAATATTAGTTACTGCTTAATATAGCTTTGCATATAGAGCTGCTGATAAAAGAATAAATAAGTGTCCAAAGAAATTTTCGCCCATCGTCGGTTTCATCAGAGGAGAGGAATACCATGGGATGGGCAAGCTACATTACAGCACACAAGCCTTCACAGTAGCTCCTGTTTCATAGCTAAAAAATAACAAAGGCTGTCAAATCCTCATTTTAATTCATAATAAAAAAATACATGCTCCTGATTACCTACTCTTGATGAACATGAAGTCTGCCTCAAAAGAAGAAGAAGAAGAAAGAAAAAAAAACAAAACAAAACCAAAAAAAAGCTATGTTTCTGTACCCTCTGAACCAAAAAGTTATACAATTGAAATATGAATTTTTATTATTTATTTCTATTCAATAAATTTACAATTTCGTAAATTACATAAAATTATGTCTTTGACTAGCCTATATTTTATAGCCTACACAAAAAAAGAAGAAAAAAAAATTGGCCTGAGCAAAACCATCACTTTTATTGACACCCTGTATACAGCATGATGTTTTATGCACATTAGTAGGGAACAGATAATTCAGATCGTTACTTTATCTCTCCTCTTCAATAGATAAGCAGTGATAAAAGTTGAATACCTAATACCTATATTCCAAGTACTAAGAATTAATTGTTTTGTGTTCAAGCAATCCCGACGGGGTGCAAGCCTGCATTGCGAGGATTATTGTGGATAATACCAAAACGGTTGCAGTACATAATAAATTCCAGATCAAGTTTCTAAACCAATGCAGAGGATTGGTTTAGAAATCCAGAGGGGAAACGCAGCTCTGTGGGAGCAATTCCAAAAACTGAGGTTTTCGATGAAATGTTTTATGTTTAATAAAGCTACATGAATATTATAAATACTTCCGATTTCTAATATCAGAAAATTCTCGGAAGTAACAGGATATTGTAAACTGTAAACTTGTATTTGGAGAGTCGGGACTGGCATCTCCCACGTCCCTAGCCCACCTGAGCTGATTTATTTATTTATATTCCGAAACTCTTCAATAGAACATAAATACAGATAAATAATGTTAAAAATTAAATACAAAATTGACAATATTAATAATATAAACAAGAAATAAGTAGACAAAATATATAAATAATGTCCTAATTAAAGGGTGGGGTTATTGCCTATGGCAATCTTTTCCACCCAACCCTTGATGGTGTAAAAGATGGGGTAAACCCTTGAGCTGTTGGTGTAAAAGTAAGCTTAAATAAAGCATAAAGTCTATATTTTTCACTTTTTCACTGGATTTGCTCACTAGCCACCTTGAGCAAAGGCGGTGTACACTGTACATATAAGTGGAAAAATCAGACTTTCATTAACGTGGTCCTGGAGGCCTTGATAATTATTATTTTATTGATCCACAACTTGTAGTTGTAGCTTTATTTAAAAACATATACAGATATAAACAGATATATAAAAAATAAGAAATAAAATAATAAAAATTAAATCAAATAACATTTTCTCTCTTTCTCTCCTTCTCTTTTTTACTATTATAGGCTTTCTTTTTTTATGGCAGCATTCTCACTGAAGTGAGCTCTTCCACCCAATCATTTTTGTCTGTTAATTATTAGCCTCCTTGTATAAATTTGATGAAATTTAAAAAATAAGTTCGGAGTTCGGCGATCATAGAGCACGATGATGCTACTCAATTATGATGATAAAGCAAGAGGTTTTTTACACTTTTGGTTTCTTTTGTGGGTAGCACAGAATATCCAGGGGCCAAATTATGAAACAGGATTAATGTTTAGCTAAGTCAGACACGCCCTCAGTCGGAGTTTCAACCAATCACAGCGCATTATAGCCCCAGTTAAGGGATAGTGTCTACTTGGATTAAATCTAATCCTGTTTTATAATTCAGCCCTATGTGCCGATTTTTTTTATAAAACAGGATTGAAATCATGATAAGCGGGACAGTGAATAAGCCCTCAAGTAGGAGTTTCAACCAATCACAGCGCTCTTTATCCCAAGGTGAGGGATAGTTTGGGTTATCGAAACTTTTATCCTGTTTAAGAAGGGTTTTCTTGACTTTTCTAATTGCTTTACATTATATTTTTTATACTCTGTAGTAAAGTAACTCCTCATTTTTCCTCACGAGATACGAATAGGCTTTGAACACCCGATGTAAAAGTTATGATGAAAAAATATATGAAGGAAAACAGTGAAAGAAAGAGAAAGAAAAAGAGCAGGAGAAAAAATTGAAGAAAAAGAGAAGAGAGAGAGAGAGAGAAAATGAGAAAGAGAAAGAAAAATTAAAAGAGAAAGAAATAGAAAAAGAGAAAAAGAAAGAGAAAGATAAAGACTGAGCGAGATAAAAGTAAAGAAAACGTTAGAAAAAATCTCTCCTTTACAACTTGGCAATTGTCCAGACAAAACTTTGCAATCTCCTCTGGCTGGACTAAAAGCTTAGAAAAGGTTTGAGGCAAAGAGAAAAGTTTGTTGAAAACAAATCGAATGGATCAGCATTAAAAATAAATCAGCATAAAAAATAGTGCTGATACGAAAAAGGAAATGCCCAAACAAACTACCTACTAGCAAGGTACGAGTATGTACCCACTTAAATATTTACAAACATACATAAACACCGTGGTAGAGTGAGTGACCTGGGTTCGATCCCCAGCGGGACAGGAATTTTTATGCTCTCTACTTGGATGTTCGGGGTCCACTCATACCTCGTGAGGAAAAATGAGTAGTTACTTGTATGAGTAACGACCAGTGTCGGCACTACCAGAGTAAAAAGAAATTATGTAACAGAATAATTCAAAAAGTGAAGGAGGCTCTGAGTAATGCTGCGCTACCCACAAGAGTTGTGGAGAGGCCTTCTTGTGCTTCACCAAAAATAAAACCCTCTACATATTTACAAACATGGAATTGTAAGATTTCAGATGTAGCGTCGATGGCGCGTTGAATTCACCGGTTCTCGTGGGATTACCGAAGAAGCAACGTCCAGCGTGGGAAGACTTCGTGATGCTGGGAATTTAGGTAGTAAGTTTGTGAGTTTCGTGCGAATGGAGGGTAGCCAGACAGTAGAGGAATGACTCAGCACTTCTACCACTGTCTTTACAAGGAGGCTAATAATTGACAAAGACCCCCAGAACCAAGCCAATGCTGGTCTACTCCATGTTTAATATAGTCCCCCAGCCAGACTGCTGGTCTACTCCCTGTTTATAGTCCTCCGGCCAGACTGCTGGTCTACTCCCTGTTTATAGTCCCCCAGCCAGACTGCTGGTCTACTCCCTTTTATATTTCCCCAGCCAGACTTCTAATATAGGATAAGGAAAGTAAAAAGCAGTAAAATGACCAGAATATCACGATAAGTGTTTCATGATAGCAAGTTAATGTTAATGACAAGAATAAGTGATAAGAGCCATTGCCAACCGCGGGATATCTAGATGTGACGTATTGTGACGTCACACACACAATGCAGTGTTGCCGCTGCTAACTAAATTACTCATCCTGTTTCAAGATATCTTCTAAAATATGCGCCCTATTTTTTTCGTTCATTTTTAGTTTTTTTTTTTTAATTTTAGCCATTACATTCTGAAGCCAAAAAAAAAATTATGAGAAATGTCAATTCACACACTGTACTGTACTGTACATATAACAAATGTACATATACAATAAATTATACGTATATACGTTAAATACCTACACTTTTATGAGGTCTGGCAAATTCAGTGTACCTACTTTATGAATTTTTTGGCAAGTTTCTCCATTCGCAATCTAGATTTGCTGATTTGAAAACAGTTTTGTTTCAAAAACTAACCCATTTATGTTCCTTTTTTTGTGTGATAACATTCGAAAGATGAGATTGATTTGTTCACAGCGTAGACTAATAATAATAATATTTTTTTAATAATACCGCCTTATTAATACTGCCCAATTAGGACTATCAAGTTCTATTTTCCACCAGTAATCCATAAACGTATCATTATGTGATTAAGACTATTAAAGTCCCATTATTCCAGCAGTAAGCCCAAGACATATTATTATGTGGTAAAAATCCCAAATGGGAGAATAACTTGTCATGTCCTGGCTGGGTTTCGAAACAGCGACCCTAGGAATCTCCGGATTCACAGAGTGCCGCCTTTCCCACTGAGCTGTATAGGGAGGTTTCGGTCCGTCGTGGCTGTTATGAAAGCGAAAATAGAAATCGTAACTCAGCAAATTTCATGAAAGTAAATTTGGAAATATTTTTGGTACCTACCTACTTTCTAATATACAAGGAGACTTCAATATATTAGCCGACCTCCGTGGCTCAGTGTTTAAGAGCATTGGTTGCTGACCCGGAGGTTGCGAGTTCGAATCCCGGCCGGAGCTGAAAAATTTAACCGACTTTTTCCGTTTCCGGAATGGCATGGATGTAAAGGTAAGTAAAGTGCCCTGAAGTAATGCGAAAGCGGTTCCGGGGCACAAAAACCTTTTATATAAAAAAGGAGACTCCATAAATCGTCTAGAACCACGAAAGAAAATCTTCACAGAAGAAAAATTCCACAATTCCCAAACCTAAAAAAGACCTAAAAAAAGTATACCCAATACCTGAATCCATGAATCCCCCTAGTTAAGGCAATGACACTGTGTAATTATCTTCATATTGACATCAGTGAATTCTCACTGCCAAAAGAAATGTTTAAGATGAAATGCTTAGACTACCTACAACAAGAAAATTAGAGATATTTTGTCACTCATATGGTAGAATATATGCATTAGATACCCTTTATATTTGATAACTTGTAAAACTATTTATAAGTATAATAGCGAACATTAGTATTGTTGTTTTCAATTGTAATTTTTGTAAACAATGTTATGTTCTTAAAAAAAAAAAAAATACCTTCTAGGGTTAACTCTCTTTCCTATCTGAATATCTGATGTCAACATGCTCAGCATACAAAACATCCAATTCTGTATATTATTCCCATTTCTATTTCACTCTCATTCTGTAGATACATTATCCTACTTTTGTATATTATCCTTATGTTCAGGGATTTTTACATGTAAAGTATGTTGCAACAACATTGCGTCTGATATTCATGTACATCTAATACAGTTTCTCACTTTTCTGTTTATGCTGATTCTATTCATAGATACTGATCATAGATACTCGGTAGCTTTTGCTATTAATACATTCTGAGGTAATATGTGATAGTACAAAATAATAATAATTGCATTATTATGTGGCCAAAATCTCAAATGGAAGAGTAAACTGGTTATTTCCCGGCAGGGCTTTGAACCGGCGACCTGTGGATTACCAGTCAGACGCCTTGACCTCTGAGCTCCCAGGACAAGAGAGGTTGAACCGTATAGTATAGAAGTGGGGTGTGGGGTTGTTGATAAACCAGCCTGGGTTGGGCCGGAATGCCAGCAACACGAAGTGTTTTTTTGTTTTTTTTTTATCCATTATTAGGCACTTTAACCATTTATTGTATGGTCGTTCGTGCCGATCCTCTTAAGGTCTAGATAATTAGTATTTTTTTTAATAATAATAATAATAGTTTATTTTTTTATTTTCTTTATAAAGAAACATTTATACAAAGGTACTTCTCCTAAGCTTTGAAGAGCTTCTAAGAGAAGCTCTATTTATTTATATAGAGAAGAGAATTTATTCAATAATAGTTTATTCATTTATTTTCTTTATAAAGAAACATATTTATATACAAAGGTACTTTTCCTAAGCTTTGAGGGGCTTCTAAGACTCGAAGAGTCTTCACCTCCATCTATTGATTTCGCCCTAAGTCTATTAGAACTTACCTTGTGGCTGTGGTGCTAGTGGCTTCGCCCTAAGTCTATTAGAACTTACCTTGTGGCTGTGGTGCTAGTGGCTTCGCCCTAAGTCTATTAGAACTTACCTTGTGGCTGTGGTGCTAGTGGCTTCGCCCTAAGTCTATTAGAACTTACCTTGTGGCTGTGGTGCTAGTGGCTTCGCCCTAAGTCTATTAGAACTTACCTTGTGGTGGCTGTGGTGCTAGTGGCTTCGCCCTAAGTCTATTAGAACTTACCTTGTGGCTGTGGTGCTAGTGGCTGTGGTGCAAAGGCGGCGGGTGCACCAAACTGTCCTGGTGCTGAGGGCGACGAGAAACCTGGTGGCGAGAGATGGTATTAAAATTAAATCGATAGTAAAATCGTCGATGGCGCGTTGAATCCACCACATACTGAAAAATACATTGGATTGCAGTAACTTTTAAATATTAAATGAAGGATATGTATGAATATTAAAATAAAATATAATAAAGTTATTGGAAGAAAAAAGAAAAAAAATGCACAGGTTCGCGTTGTTGGGAAAATTCATTCTTGAAGCCTCACAAGCCGCTTCACTAAATAATCGGCGATATTCCTAATAAAATTATTTTAGTCTCAAATTTTCGTTGCCTGTTCAAGAGTTCACAGACTTCTGGAACTTTTGTTCACTCTCAAAGGAAAATTTGAGATGAAGTTTTTTGGCAGAGAATATGAAAAACTTTAGTCTGTCGAATTTATCATGTCTTTCATTCACATTGATACCGAAGTTGTGAACGTTTTTCTTTGCTATAAGGTAAAGATAAGTAAAATGTCTTACATGTTAAAAATGCCAATGGAAATCCCATTTTAATCTTTTTTTTTCCTGTTAGGCACCTTAACCAATTATTGGTTGAATAAATAATGGTCGTTCGTGCCGATCCTCACGAGGCTACATAAGCAAGGAGGTTAATGAATAATTTAATGGTTCTAAAAAATAGCCAAATAAATTTAATATTATATACAGGTGACTATAAATGTGTCTTATTTTATTATTACTTGGGTGAGTGTCGAAGAAATAATAAAAAAAAAATGAAATCGGAGCAAAAATTTTTTTTTTTTTTTTTTCAAAAACGTACAGTATACTTCCGATTACTGTTATTGGAAATTTATTGGAATAAATAAGAAGCCTGAAGCCTTCCAGACCTTCTCTATCCCACGAGCACTGACTCCCAAATTTGATACCAAAAAGAGGGTAATATCTCAGACATAAAAAACCGCCCGGCATCTTTACAAACGACTGTTTCTAAGTCTGATTCAAGTACTTTACTGAAAAGAAGAGAGAAAAAAAAAACAAACAAAAAAGCAAGAATTGAAATGGGAGCAAAAAAGCGAACACACAGTACATACTTCCGATTTCTAATATTCGAAATTTCTCGGAGAAAAAAGATCGAAAAAAATCTGGTGTAAACATCACACGACTTTCCTTATCCCCCCAAAAGAAGTCGAATTCCACCACTGGTGACTCAACGGTAACAGATAGCTAAAAATCAATGCAAAATTCGTAATCAGCACTTCAAAATCATTGAATTAGATATGTCACAACCCCCTTCTAGGATGAATAATAAAAAAGTTAGTCAAACCGGGTCCCCCCAAAAAATACCGGTAAATTGGGGCCGAGGTCCAAAAAGTTCAAGATATCAAAAAAATGATCAGAATAGACGCCTATTATTTTTTTATTCTAAGAAAATGTTGTTCTGTAACTTTTTTTGTATCTTTAACCAATTTAAAGAAGTGGCGCTTGCGGCTAATATTTGCGGCCCTGCGGCCGCAGAATGCGGCCGATTTCAACCAAAAGTTTCGTGGTTCGTCTGGTGTATAAAATTAGTTACCATACCAAATTTCAAGTCTCTAGCTCTTACCGTTCTTGAGTTATCCTGTTCACAGACAGACAGACAGACAGACAGACAGACAGACAGACGGACAGACAGACAGACAGACAGACGCACGGACCAATGGCTGAAAACCACTTTTTTGGTATCCTGAGGCTATGATTCGTCCAGAAATGTGAAAAGCTGGGTAGGTCAAATTTTCGACGAATACAATACTTTCCTTATTATAGGATAAGGAAAGTAAAAAAGGAAGAACATACAGGGTGTTTCAGAAAAGTGTGCATTAATTTTAACCACGTATTTTATGTACCATTTTAGGGGGGGTCAACTCTATAACAAAATGGGCGAAAGTGCTTCATAAGGGAGATACACATCTCTAAAGGTTCTTTAAAAAAATCTTAGATTTTGAATTACGCCTTACATGTTAGAGTTATTGAAACGCGGAAAAAAATTGACTCCCAATACAAGATGACGCCGTTATTTTGATGTGAGAATTGAGGTCATTGCACTTTCAGGGACGGCCACAGGGGGGTTAACTGAAAGAAAATATGCCATACTTTTTTGGTGGTTAATCAAATTTGAATTTTGTTTTCGCCAAATGAATAACCATGTTATTTTACACGGATAAGGTCGGAATAACTTTTCTCTAAATACAAGACAAGTGCCTCAAATTTGAAATTGATGATTTTTCATTTGGTAGGTATGCTTTAATAAAATAAAATTGCGAAATGTATGCAGTGCTCGTGGTTTTTATTTGTTTTCTTATCAATTTTGTTTCCGATAAACTACATTGAAATGTTACCCAGTTCATTTTAAAACACTTTCGCCCATTTTGTTTTAAAGCACTTTCGCCCATTTTGTTATAGAGTTGACCCCCCCTAAAATGGTACATAAAATACGTGGTTAAAATTAATGCACACTTTTCTGAAACACCCTGTATAATTTCTCCTATGGATGAACCCGGAAGTAAACCACTTACCCTGTCGTGGTACCTAATACCTGCTACTTTTTTCTTATATTAGAAATTTCTCGGAAGTGGTGTGTATGACCAAATGACCATAGATGTTGACATGCACCACTGTAATCTAATAAAAGATTGATATTAGATAGAGAGAAATTTCTCGGACATAAAAGATTTATTTATTATACAATGAACGGATTACAAAATATCCTTTTCTAACTATTACATTAAATTGGTTCCCTAGCTAATGAAATTGTTCTATAAGATCGAACAAAAAGAAAGAATAAAGCAATTTCTCCTACGGATGAACTCGGAAGTAAATTACTTACCCTGTCGAGACTGGGGTCCAAGCAGTGAGGCAAAGGGGCCGAGGGCGGCTCCCCCGCCAGCCCTGACTGCAGGTAGGGGTTCTGGGCGTAGGGATCATCTTGTGCCGCGCCTGGGGAGTCTGGGGACGTAAGGAAAGAGGTTGACCCAGTTACATTAGGTAATAACAACTATTTTTTATTTATTTTACTAGCGGGCTGTCGCCCGCTTTGTGGGCCGAGGCATGGCCGTGAAAGCAAAAAATCTTTTTTCGCCAATGGCAGGTGTTGTAGTGGGAATTTCGAAAAATCCCGTCTTATTGCACATCTAGACTATAAGACAAAGCTACCTACCAAATTTCAGCTTCCTAGGACTTACGGTTTGGGCTGTGGTCAGTCAGTCAGTGGTCAGTCAGTGACTTTGACATTTATATATTAAGATTTATTTACACTTTATTTTTTTACAAAACAATCATCAACAACAAACAAACAAAAAAAATAACAATAAATTAAAAAAAAAAACTTGGAAGTAAATATGTACAAAAAGAAATAAAGATGAATATTAATTTTTAATTACAATTCTCTTGTAATCCGGGGCGAAGTTAATGCCTTAGGCATTCTCTACCACTTAACCCCGGCATCAGGATATAGGAGAAAAAATCTGGTGTAATCATCACACGACTTTCCTTATATCCCAAAAAGGAGTCGAATTCCGCCACGGGTGACTGAACGGTAACAGATAACTAAAAATCAATGCCAAATTCGTGATCAGCACTTCAAAATCATTTAATTTGATATGTCACAACCCCCATCTAGGATGAATAATAAAAAAGTTAGTCCAATCGGGTCCCCCTACAATACCGGTAAATTGGGGCCGGTTTCCAAAAAGTTAAAGATATCAAAAAAATGATCAGAGTGAACCCCTATTATTTTTTTAATTTGAGAAAATGTTGTTCTCTAACTTTTTTTGTATCTTTAACCAATTCAAAGAAGCGGTGCTTGCGGCCAATATTTGCGGCCCTGCGGCCGCAGAATGCGTCCGATTTCAACCAAAAGTTTCATGGTTCGTCTGGTGTATAAAATTAATTACCATACCAAATTTCAAGTCTCTAGCTCTTACCGTTCTTGAGATATCCTGTTCACAGACACACAGACACACACACACACAGACAGACGCACGGACCAATGGCTGAAAACCACTTTTTTGGTATCCTGAGGCTATGATTCGTCCAGAAATGTGAAAAGCTGGGTAGGTCAAATTTTCGACGAATACAATACTTTCCTTATTATAGGATAAGGAAAGTAAAAATCCTGTCCCTGAAATTTGTTTATATATATATTTACAGGTATTTTTTTTCTTCTAAATAATAATAGTTTAGTTATTTATTCTCTTTACAAAGAAACATCTATACAAATGTACTTCTCCTAAGCTTTGAAGGGCTTCTAAGAGAATAAGAGATAGGTACATAGGTTTGACTGTAACATTCCTCCGACCTCGTTCAAAAACCTTCTCACTTTCTGTAGCTATCTTCCTCCAAAGTCTATTAAGGACCTCTTCAGACAAGGTCGTTGACCTTCCTCACAGATGGCCCTCTCAAGACATAACAGGCTCCGAACAAGACATTATCACGAAGATTTATAGAGGCAAACTTCGGATGCAAAAGTTTCCACCGAGTAGAGGGAACTTTTTCCGAAATTCACGGCGAACATTGACCGTAAAAAGCGAAATTCGGACTTTCATTTTTTCGTTTTTTTTGTTGCAAAATAAAAATGGGCTTAACGTCGCTTTCAACTGCAAGGTCATATCACGACGGAGAAATTCTGACGCTAATAAGCTCTATGAAACTGTCGTTGAGGAACAAAAAAGTCACAAAAATCGAATCTGGATTTCAGAGAGCTCAAGGGACCGTACATTTTTTCCCATATATCCAGGTTTCTGTTCAAAGCCCGAATTATAAAATAGAATTAAATTTACATCAGTTAAACAAATCATGGAAATTTAATCCTGTTTTATAATTTTTCGACCCTAGGTTCTGCCATTTCAGACGACGGTTCACCCGCTTCGGTAAATAGTCTCACTTTAAAACACATCAGCTTGTAACGGAAGCCTCACTGAAAATTCTCACCATCGACCCCCAGTCAACCCAAATAAATAGCCCCTTCAAAAATATAGGAGAACAAATTGCCCCTTCAAAAGTCTAGGGGAACAAATCGCTCCTTCAAAAGTACAGGTAACTTTCAAGAGGTGCTTGAATCACCTTTGAATGATGGTCTCCACTTTGACTAAAATCGGTGGTGAAATCTTTTGAAAGCTCAAGGACTTTGAGGTGATTTTATTATCTACTTTCAAAAATCCTAGTAGTTTATACGTTTATAGAATATGAAATAGAAATATGTTGATAATAATTATGTTGATATAGTAGGCCGGTTGGCTCGCGCAACTTGACGAGCGCTCGCCTCCCGGCGAGCTTGATACATACCTAATATAAACATTATCCATTATACCTTTAAATAGAATAATAAAAAAAAAAATCCGATTTCTAATATGAGAAATTTCTCGGAAGTAATGTTGTTTGGGTTGTGGCTATGTTTTTTATACAATCTTGATCCATAAAGCGTAACCTGAAGATCGGTGTTTCGAGTCTCTAAGTTATCATTTTTGTTTTAATCACTTTCGTGTCACGACTACTCAAACTCGCTTTACTAATTCTACGCTGAACTTGGGACTTGCACTAGCGAACTGGCAGGTGTTAACTCTGCCGCCTTATTGATCAAGCCACTGAGGTCGGGTTAGTAATATTTGTAATAATAATCATAAAAACACTCTTTAGTAGTAGGTAACCACCAGGCGAGGTTAGTGCTCAAAGAATTTTCTACCACCTAACCCAAAGAGTCTTATTATTATGTGGTCACAAACTCAAATTAATGAGGAAAAATTCATGCATTGGGTGGAATTCGAACCAACGGATCCCTACGCTACTTCGATTACCAGATTAACGCGCTAATCACTTGACTACCATCTGTAATTCTGTACCTCATAGAAAAGCAATTTATTCTGACTAATATTTGATCTCCGAAAAGTTACGCAGCAATTTTTATAATAATATTAGTAGGTACTACTGCTTTTGAAAGTTCAACTATCTCTTCAGTCTACGAAAACTCGAATTCAAAATTTCAACTTAATGTTTACATTAAGGTAATCTAAAAGTCATTGTTTGAACTAGGATACTTCTTACTGGGTCTTCAAAAATATTGTTCAATTTTTACTTTCCTTGTTTTCTCTGTTTTAATACTCTTTATTTTTAATTTTATATTACAAAATACAATCGCATAAATAAACAAATATTAACACATTGAGCAGCCATTTGAACCAAGTTCCAACAGGTCCTGAGAGTTTCTTAAAGCTCTCTTTCTTTTGAATCTTTTTAACAGCTTCTGCGAGATGTTCCTGTTAGTCACCTTTCACAACAGGGGGCACAACCCGTGGTCTTATTCTTCGCCGAGAGCCACACGGAACTTACATTAGGATACTCTCTCGAAAGTTTTGTTCATACTTGACTTGTTCAACTAGATTTTTCAAATAAATGATGGTGTGTATTGAACGGTCTCCCAGCCAAGTTTAAGCCTCTCGGGACGCTGCCTTAGCTT
Organism: Bactericera cockerelli; assembly: GCA_024516035.1. NCBI lineage: Eukaryota > Metazoa > Arthropoda > Insecta > Hemiptera > Triozidae > Bactericera > Bactericera cockerelli. The sequence continues at coordinate 30,343,763 of CM044963.1, read as the reverse complement.
CATTGATAGAACCCAGCCTCCGTGGCGTAACAGTTGCGACTACTGTCCGTAGTCCAGAGATCTTGAGTTCAATTCCCGGTTGGAGCAGACTTTTCACACAGAAAATTCCGTTCACTCCGAACATGTGAGGCTGGCAATACCAGCCCTGACCAGGCTGGGTGAGGTTAATGTGGGTAGCTGGTACGATTTTTTTTGCACATTGTTTACCTACCATGAGTTAGAGGAAAAAAACTATTATAAGAAATGAAACTACCCCACAAAGCAAGAGGACTGTATCCCCTTAGTGTGGGGTATTCGCATAAATATATGTTACCTATTATGTACAATTAATTAATTACAAATTTCCAGCGAATGGAGGGTAAAACCCCTGTCCTGTCTACCTTAAGTCAGTACGTTAAAATCGAATAGAATCAATGGACATGAAAGGAGCCTAGACATTGGATCTTGGCGTCCATATAATCCTCTCACCACCGTGATGTAGGTATCCGTACCTATCTCACGGACACGGAATTATTATTATTATTGATAGAACGAGAACCAGCTGTATTCCACGCGCCATCGACGATGGCTCAAGTAAGAAATATTGCAAATAATAATTAATCCTCAATATCTGGAATTTGGAAAATCGTTTCCAGCATCTCTAGAGTAGTTTTTCAATATCTCTAGAAAATTGGATATTGCTGAAATTGTATCTCTGCGAACCATTATATCCATTATTGCGAATCCCTTTCAGGATATTACAAGAGCAACGCTGAAAGAGATGTTATCAAAAAGCTGCTCTCCCATTAGCATAATGTAGCGTCCGACTTTGCACTGGATATTCGATTTAGGTGCTATATTTTCCATCAACTTTGAGTATGCTCATAGTTGCACTTTGCTAGTTTCGCAGCCCTTGGAAATTGTTGACACACTGTGTTGGAGTGCAGGAAAAATATAATTAAGTATGTACCTTTTTTTTCTTAATTCCAATAAATTAACGCATTTTAACGAATTTTAAAAGAAAATTGAGATAGAGAGGAAATTTCATAGCATAAGAGAGATGGAGAGGGGATTTAAGTATCAGAGAGATGGAAAGTGAATTTTAAAGCGAAAGAGATAGAGAGGGAATTTTAAGGTAGAGGAGAGATAGAAAATTAATTTAAGGAAAAAGAGACATAGATTTTAAATAAAAGAGAAATAGAGAGGGGATTTTAAATAAAAGAGGAATAGAGAGGGGATGTAAATAAAAGAGAAATAGAGAGGGGATTTAAAATAAAAGAGAAATAGAGAGGGGATTTTAAATAAAAGAGAAATAGAGAGGGGATTTACATAAAAGAGAAATAGAGAGGGGATTTTAAATAAAAAGAAAGAGAGAGGGGATTTTTTATAAAAGAGAAATGGAGAGGGGATTTTAAATAAAAGAGAAATGGAGAGGGATATTTAGATAAAAGAGAGGGAGTTTTAAGGAAAAGGAGAGATAGAAAATGAATTCAAGGAAAAAGAGATATAGAAATAGAAAGATAAATTTTAAGAAAAGGAGAGATAGAGAGGGAATTTTAAATAAAACAGGGATTGCGAGGGAATGTTGAGTAGGAGAGCGAAATAGAAATAGAAATGAAGTTTCATCAAAGGTGGCGACAAGCCTTTGGGCGTTTCCGTTGAAGAATTCTTCGCTCCAGTGGTATTGTTGAGAGTTGATTTACAAAAGTTTCCCATGACCTTCTTTATGGAGTTTGTTTTTCCCAACCTTGTTTTACATAAAGTTCTTCTTCTTTTACTTAACCTTCTAGTCATATTACTTCCGATAAATATTAGAAGCTTGATCGATAAAGCGGCAGACTTGTAACCTGCTGGAGTTCGGTGGTTCAAGTCCCGGATTTAGCGTAGATTTTGTAAAGCGAGTTTGAGTAGTTGTGACATCACGACAACGATTAACACACTTATGACAAATTTTACTTTTTACATTGACATAGGAGTATTAATAAGTCATCAAGTTATCATATTATTTTGTGTTAATCACAATCGTGATATCACAACAAGTGAAACTAGCTATACCTCGACAACAATGAGGTAAAGTGGCAGAGAACGCCTAAGGAATTAATTTCGCCCCGGATTAGAAGACAATTGTAAATTTAAACATTTTTTTCTCTCTTTATTTTATTTTGTAAATATTTTTTTATGTTTATTTCTGTTAATAATTAACTGTTGATTGTGTTGCATAAAAAATAAAGTGTAAAAAAACATAATAATAAAAAAAAACCCTGTTAAAGAGGGATAAGAGAGAGTAAATGAATACTTACATGTATACAGGGTGGAGAGGAAGCAGATGTATAAGACTCGCTGAAGTGAAGCCATTGCTTCTATCACCCGCACTGAAATAGTTTTACTCCTTATTTTAAGAATGATTTATGATTATTATTATTTATCAAATAGGTATTTATCCACTTTTATTTAGCTACAGGATCATAAATTATACAGTACCAATATGTTATACGTAGATTTACAAATTCTTAGTATAAAAGATGGTGACACAAAAAAATTAAATATATTATTTTCTGATTTTGAACCTCCTTGTATAAAAAAAAACCCAGCAATTTTTTTATCATTTCTTTCGTCTGTATTTTGAACGCATTCGTCATCTCTACCTCTCCCTGATAGTATCCCACCCGACATTTTCTTGCCCTATATTACACTCGCCTTCTCTTCTACCTTCTCTGCTCTATAAGACCCCCCCTCCCCCAGACATAGCCCTATAATAGCCTCGCTGTTAATTTTATCCCTACAAAATCTCCCCTGGCTCTGATACCCCCTACAAAATCTCCCCTGACTCTGATTTGCCCCCCCCTACAAAACCTCACCTGGCCCTGATTTCCCCCTCTACAAACTCTCCCCTGGCTCTGATTTGCCCCCTACAAAATTTCTCCTGGCTCTGATTTGCCCCCCCCCCCCCTACAAGATCTCTCCTGGCTCTGATTTGCCCCCTACAAACTCTCCCCTGGCTCTGATTTTCCCCGCTACAAACTCTCCCCTGGCTCTGATTTGCCCCCCTACAAACTCTCTCCTGGCTCTGATTTGTCCCCTCAATCTCCCCGTCTCTACCGCACAAACTCTCCCCTGGCTCTGATGCCCCACACTCTCCTGGCTCTGCCCGCTACAAACTTTCTCCCTGGCTCTGATTTTGCCCCCCTCAAACTTCCCCGCCTTACAACGATCTACAAACCTCCTGGCTCTGATTTGCCCCCCTACAAACTCTCCCCTGGCTCTGATTTACAAACTCCCCCTCTGATTGCTACAAAACTCTTCTCCGCTGTTTGACTCTGATTTTGCCCCCCTACAAACTCTCCCTGGCTTGATTCCACTCTGATCCCCCCAGTCTACGCAATCCGTTCCCATCACACCTCGACTGTGCCTTCTTTTCATACCTCCCAATTTCGTTTCTCATTCCATACTTTCCCAGATTAAAAAAAAAACCTCACAGTAATCCCTTTTTACGTTTCATAATTAATTGTAAACGTTTAATTACACAACTGCCTTGAAAAAGGTGAAAAAAATCGCATTTATCAGGTTTCAAGTTAATGTAGTATTCTGATGTAAACAGTTTTAAGGAGATCATTATTTGAGTGTGATAACAGATTTATGAATTTGAAACATGCGTTATTTATTCCCAAAATTAAATATTTATTTTTTTAAATTAAACACAGAAATTCATTATGGTCCTCTGCCTGGCTAAATAATACAGATTCCGTTACCATCTCTTTCTATCTCTCTGTCTCTGTTCTCTCTCTCTCTGTCCCTCTCTCTTTCTCTCTCTCCCTCTTTCATTATCTCTCCCTCTCTCCCGCTTTCTCTCTCCTCTTCCTTCTTTCTCTCTCTCTCTCCTCTTCCCTCTTTCTCTCTCTCTCTCTCCCTCTTTTCCTCTTTCTCTATCTCTGTTCTTCCTTCTTCTATCTCCCCCTCTTTCTCTATCTCTCCCTCCCTCTTTCTCTATAATATCTACCTCCCTTTTCTCTATCTCGCCCTACCTCTTCATCTATCTTTCTCTCCCCCTCTCTTTCACACACATTCTCTCTGTCCTTCCCTCTTTCTCTCTCTCCTCTTCCCTCTTTCTCTCTCTCTATCTCTGCTCCTCGCTCCTTCTATCTCCCCCTCTTCTCTATCTCTCCCTCCCTCTTTCTCTATAATATCTACCTCCCTTTTCTCTATCTCGCCCTACCTCTTCATCTATATTTCGCTCTCCCTCTCTTTCACACACATTCTCTCTGTCCCTCCCTCTTTCTCTCTCTCCCTCTTTTTTTCGCCCTCCCTTATTAATTATCTTCAACAAAACTCGGTTTCTAAAAAGATATCAACTATCATGGCACAATGGATTAGACTCCAAAAGTCAGTAATTAGAAATATTTAATGTCAAATTCTCTGTCAAATTTAGAAATATTTTCACATTTCTTTCAATCATCAAGGACACGATTATTCTATTATTATTATTATTATTTTAATTTTTAGAGGGCAAAGTAGGTAATATACAATATGTACAGTGTAAAATTAAGAAAAAATAAATAAATGATAATATAGTTTGAAAATATATAAATAAAGATGAAAATAATACTAATGTCCCAACTAAAGGGTGGGGTTATTGCCTCTGACAATCTCTTCCACCCAACCCTTGTTTCTCTTCCACCCAACCCTTGCTTAGAGTTCTTGTTTAGAGTTCTGTGAGCTAATGAGAAGAAAATAATTCAGAGTAAAAGGCAAAATATTTGCGAAATTAAATAATCATAATTTAGACTGAATTTTCTTCTATTTTCGAATTTCTTTTACTCACTGAATCGGAAAGTTGCTCAGAAACTCTTCCTTCTTCTCCTCCATTAAGTTGCAAAAAAGCTACTTATTATAGAAGTAGCTAAAAATGATTTTAAATGTAAATAAGGTATTGTGTTGATTCTTCTACATAATGATAACATTAAATGGGTGATGTATTTATTACCTTTAAAGAGTGATGCACTAGAAAAAGGTGTATATCTTCTACTCATTATTATTATCTTTTCCTTTTTTCTCTCTCTTTTTTATTCAATTGGTTATGTGATTATAAGTAATTGGGTGTTGATCAAGCATTCAAGCCACTGTAAGATCAACATCTGTTATATTATTGCAATAAATAAATACATTTAGGGCGGAATTAATAGACAACATCAAAAACTTAAGTCGTTGGTAAGTGTCGATTTTCCCTATCTTACACAGTACGCAATCCGTGACTTAGCGCCACAGAGGTATTACAAAAACGTCTATTAATTCCGCCCTTAATTTTTTTTTTATTATTTTCTTCCTATTAGGCACTTTAACCAATTTTATTATTGTATGGTCGTTTGTGCCGATCCTCTCAAAGTCTACATGTGTTGAAGGCGGTTGAGACTTCTTAGACTTAGAAAAGTCATCAGTGAGCCCACTTCACTCGTAGAGTTCAGTAGGGATGGTTTTGGGTCAAGTAACTATTCAAAATTCTTTCTCCTTTGTTGTAGTTATTATTAAATTATTTATTAGTTAAAAAGACATAGGTGTAATGATCATATAGAAATGAATAAATTGAAACTACCTATAAAAAAAAGAATTGGAAAAGTAGATAAATATATACGCAATCGCCGGCTAGAAGGTTTGAAAAGGCGATATTATTATTATTTTTTTTTTTTTTTTTGTGCAAATATTTTTGGGCTAAATTTAACTTTTGCTATTTAATTTTTAATGAACACATTCATTCATAAACTTTAAACAATTCTATCCATGAACAGGGGAACCATAAAAAAGTTTCAATTATTGCGAGGCGCGAGAACGGAATTTGGAGACGTGAATTTTGAGCGAGAATATTTTATGAATTTTTTATGAAACACAACGGAAAATAGCAATCATTGTAGGGCAGGAGTATTTTAATGAAATTTATGCAGAAAAACGGCCGGGAATTTTGCAATGATTAAAAAACAGAGAGTCTCATGTTAGCTGTAATATTTTTAGATGAATATTTTTTCTGGAACATTATAGTGAAAAAAGCTTTATTTTTATTAGAAATATATATGTAGATATAGTTAATAAAAAAAATATTATGATTTGATAGATCTTCTACGATTTTTTCACTCATTGACATTAAACATAACAGTTAATATAAAAAATGTATAATTTGATAGGTTTTGACAGATTTTGACAGATTTTTCTACGGAACTTTTCACATTACACTTGTATAAAAAGAGGACGCGCTAAATAGAAAGATATGGAAGGAAGGGATTCATGGAACAAATGCCGACCCCAAGTAGGTTTGGGAAAAGGCAAAGTGAAAGAAGCAGAAGATAATTATGGCTCTTTTTTTAGCAAATAAGTTTTGAAACCTACATTGAATTTGCTTATTTTTCAATTTGAAAATAAAACCTTTAAAGGCAAATTTGAAATCAATCATCAATAATTAATTCACACAAAAACAAACACGATATTACACTATAGCCGCTGAACGTAATTTTAACTAAGCAATACTAGTTACAATTGTTTAAAATAATTAAGGTTTTTCGGTCATAATTATAATTTTCTGTTATATATTTTTTTTATAAAAAAAAAAAAATTAGAAATGAAAAATATATGTTCTCTAGAAAACTTATAATTACACCCAACCCTTGGTACAACAAATTTCTGTCTTCAAATTATTTCGAGAAAAAAAAAGTTTCGATAATTTTTTACGATATTCAATCGAGAAAAAAACTGTAACTTTGGTTTGGTATCCGATCTTGGTTCAAACTCTAACCGGTCACTCGGTTGTAATTTTAGACTGTGCCTGAGTGAGTTCTAAAGTTTCTGCTCCAGGAAAACCAAGAACTTCAAGATCTAGGTTTGAGGTTCATTTTGTGACATAACACGAGCGTTTGGTGCATTGGTTCAATTCAGGTAGTCTTACACAGGTTCAACCTGTGTAAGACTTCTTGTCTCGGAAGGTCATGAGTTCGAATCGCGGTTGGGTGACATTTTTTAGATCAGGTACTGCCAACTTCAATGACTTAGAATTGTCTTAAACTATATTTACGGGCGGTTTTATTTTATTATTAGAATTAAAAAGTTGGAATCCTCGAAGAAATATTTATTTTTCTAGGATTTATTTTATTATTATTATGTTTTACGGGGCGGGGGGGGGCATCAAACATTTGAAGGGGGGGGGTTTGTAAAGCGAGTTTGATTAGTTGTGATATCACGAAAATCATACGTACACAAATATGATAACTTTTAACTGAAACTTTCAACAATTCTTCTTGTAACTTACCAACGGGCTACTCAAATTAACCTCACCCAGCCTAGATTTGCGAGGGATTAGCCAGTGTCACAAGGGTTCGAACCTGCTGCATCTAATAAGTTGTTCTCGCTGGACGTTATTTAACTTCATGGACAGAACGAGAACTGGTGTATGCAACAACTTCAATAAGAAAAGTAAGCGCATTGATTATTTTTTTAACATAAATATGACCAACCTCAGTAGCTTGATCGATTAGGCGGCGGACTTGTAACCTGGAGGTCGGTAGTTCAAGCCCCGATTTCAGCGTAGATTTACGAACACCTAAATCCTTTTCTTCTCAACCATAAAAAACTCTCCCTCGTGTTCGAAGTTCGAACCTAGTCATACTTTCCACGCAGGCCAAAAACTTACGTCATATATATTCTAAAAAAAAGTTATCATATTTGTGTTGATCAATTTCGTGATATCACAACTACTCAAACTCGCTTTACTAAATCTACGCTAAAACCGGGACTTGAATCACCGACCTCCAGGTTACAAGTCCGCCGCAACTTACGTCATATTGAAGGAACAGAAATTAGTTTTAATCGTCATCCGTCATCGGTATTCAAACTATTCTAATTATTTCAAACACAAATCACTCGATTTATTGTTCGAACTTAAAGTTGGTATTTACCGGGAGGTTTAATTAATTTCTTGATCGGACGTAAACTTAGGTATTTGGGGACTTAAGTTTTAACGACGACTCATTCGGAAGTTTCTTCATTTGTATTTCGGGGAGAGATTATCTCGTTAAAGCAGGACATATAATCCTGTAATCCCGCTTGCGTAATTAGTGTGGTGACATCAGAGATGCCTGGCTTATTCTGTTTATTCAATGATAGATTATCGAAGTCCCTAGTAGACTTGTAATCTGGAGGTCAGTGGTTCAAGTCTCGGTTTCAGCGTAGATTTAGTGACGCGAGTTTGGGTAGTTGTGATATCGCGAAAGAGATTAGCACCAGTATGATAACTTAGATTATCGAAGACTGCAGCGACATGAATAGCTCAGTAATCTAGCTCGGTGTTTTTGTAATCGAGAGTTTGTGGGTTCGAAACCAAGCCCGGACATAAAAAGTTTTTTTATAGTATTGTTCTAAAGAAGAAATTTTGTTAGCTCCACTTGCAAGAAAGAAAAATGATAGAAGAAGATGCGAAAGTAAAAAAAAAAAAATGAAAATAATGTATTAAAATGCATTGAAAAAGACATTAAAAAAGCACAAAAAAATTATCCATAGTATATCGATTGGATAAATTCATGGTTATTTAATAAAAAAAATCTCCGTTTGGAATATTTAGATTTACCACAGCGTAAAACGTTTTGAGCTTATTGCAGAAATAATGAAAATCATCACCTAGTCCTAAGCAGAGAGTATATAAATAAGGCGAAACTATTTTTGTAAAGGTGGTTTGAATAAGATTTCACCGGGGTTGGGTGGAAGAGATTGCCAAAGACAAACACTCTGCCTTCGATGATACATGAGTATAAATGTATTTCTTTTACATTCCATTTTTGTAACTACTTTATTAATTTTTGTACGTCGCGTCGGTATGTGTGTATTGTATAGGTATTTGTATATATCTGTTACCTAGTAATAAAGAGAAAAAATATAGAAGAAAATTTTGAACCTTTAATTGTGATGCTTGTGCTTCGAACTACCAACCTTCAGCTCATGAGCCCACTTTAACGACCGAGCTACTGTGGTCGTTTTTAGAACCCATTATCTCATCCAATTATATCACACCATGAAATGGTTCGAGAAAATGAACAGTAAAATCCAGACTGAAAAACAGTAAACCTGATGAAGTATAAATAAATTCGAGAGAGAGAGAGAGAGGGAGGGAGGGAGAGAGAGAGAGAAAGAGAGAGAGAGGAAGAGAAAGGAGAGAAAAAAAGAGGGAGATAAATAAAAAGCGAAGATAGAGGGAAGGAGGGAGAGAAGGATAGGCAAAGAGAGAGAGAGAGAGATATTGAAAGAGAGAGAAAAGTGAGAGGGAGATAGAGAGAAAGAAAGAAGGAGAGATAAAGAGAAAGATTTAAAAGAGAGAAATAAGAAGAGGGAGATAAAGAAAAAGCGAAGATAGTGGGAAGGAAGGAGATAATAATAGAAAGAGAGAGAAAAAAAAAGATAAATGTTAAAGAGAGAGAGATAAAAAGAGGAAAGATACAGGGCAGGGGAAGAGAAGAGATAGATAAAGAGAGAGAGAGAGAGAGAGAGAGAGAAATAAAGAAGGAAGAGATCTGAATTCACAACACATCTTTTCAAATGAAAATCAAATTACACAATAAATGGACATTTAAGATGACGCACACAGAATAGAATTATATTGTAGAATTATAGATATTTTAATATTCCAATCATATAAATGTGCTTATAGAAGAAAAAAAATACAATACATTTTCATCAAATGTCAGCTTATAGTACTGAAGACAAAACATTGCCATTAAAGTCTAGAGACAACACGAAAAGCTTTTAGAAAAATATAATATAATATTTTAATATGCCTATACAATGTGTTTACTGTGCGAAGGTAAAAACAATAAGATCTCAGTGAACATTTCAAAGAATGAAAAAAAAAATAGAATACAACCTAACTCTTACTTGGTACTACTACATACATTACTACAACAATAGCAACAGCAATAATAATAATAATAATAATAATATCAACAACAACAAAAAGGAAACAACAACAAAAATAACAAGGAAACAACAACAACAATAAATGAACTTTGTAAAAATGATAGTATATTTTTTAAAGAAAAAACAATCGCAATAATTATGATGATGAGGATGATGATAAAAAAAATAAGCTTTATAAAAAAAAACATCTCAACATGCTAGTCAACTTCAGTGGAGTTGAGAGAGTCTAAAGTTTAAGGTCTTGGGCGAAACAGGAATATTTTTTTTATGAAACTTTTAATATAGGCAAGGTAGAGTGGTATAGCTACTTATTTGTTTATTGCATTTATATTATTTTTCATCATTGCATAATAATCGGACTCATCTTCCTTGGCAAACAGTGGCGGATTTTTTAAGTTTTTTTTTTAAATATTTGTTTTTAATTGTATTTAACCATTTAACGTCGCTTTCAACTGCATGTTCATATCAAAAAAAGCTTGTTATACTTATTGTGTAATGTATTCACTCATAACATACCACAGTGGAATTCTTGTTTTTGGTTTAGTACAAGCCGCAGTGTTGCCGGCTGGTACCGAAAGTGTAATATTCTAGGAATTATTTCAATGGTTTATCTTCTAGAACTATTTTTTAAACGTAAAAAAATTGTATATCAGTATATTCTTTGCAACTAGAGCATAGAAATTATTTTCATACTTTTTTTTAGCCTACACTCGGAATAATAGATCGAACCGTTCATTGCAAAAAAAAATCATTCATACACACATACATATACACACATTTGATACAAGATTATATTAGTTTTTTTTTCTTTAAAAAGGACTTAACTAATTTGTAACCGACCTTAAAAAATAAAAATATTCTCCACCACTAGTTAGGATAAATTAGCATCTCCATAATACCATATTGAAACGCCAGAGGCAAAATAGAACATCACTAACTCAATAATTACTTAAAATACATACTAGTTTGAGCATCACCACATGACGAGGCACATCCAATACTTGTTTCATAAAGGCAAAGATTTATGCCAAGAGTATTTGCAATAATGTCATGTAAATTCTTAACACATAATACTGACCCTATTGTGGAAGGTCACGCTACTAACCCCTGGAACCTGTCATCTTGCCACTTCATTTTGTAAATAAGTTAGAATGATCTCTTTTTCAAGGATTTGCTACAAACCCCCTATCTTGTCATCTTACCCCTTCATTTTGTAACTCATTTAGAATGACCTGTTTTTCAAGTATTTGCTAGGAACCCCTAAACCTGTCATCTTGCCTCTTCATTTGTAAATAATTTAGAATGCCCCTTTTTATTTCAAGGATTTTTTGAAGCCCTTGATCCTGTTACCATCTTGCATCTTAAGTTCATAACAACTCTTTTTCAAACAATGGCATATTGATACAAAGTAAAATACTAACCTTGACCCTGTTGTCAAACGTTATGTTACTAGCACTTGAGAACTGTCATCTTGCGCCTTCATTTTTTAATACTTTAGACATAATGCTTTTAGTCCCTGTAACGGTTCACTTTTTCACCACAGTTTTATCAATATTCACAATGCTATTATGTAAAAATTGTAAATATACTGAATACATAATAATAGCAATTGTGTCAGAGACTGTCCTTTGAGCATCTGAATCAGACATAACCTTTTCATTATAATAAATTATAATGAAATGATTGAAATGCATATAATATTATAAATGTATCGTGCATAATAGACATATTATAGAAAGGCATATAATATTAAGTCTAGTTATAACTAAGTATATGTAAAATGTGTTTAATGTTTTATTTTAAAATCACACCATCAATTGAATTGAATTGAATAATGACAGAAATTTTCATGTTTTCCGTACCCGTAAATTTTTCAACTGTCATTTTTTTGTTCTATTCTGTGAATAGATTAGTGTTATCACAGAATAATATATTATACCTAAGTCCTTTCCATTCCCTCTTTGTTTTTCAAGTCGAGTCCGTTTTTAATAAGAAGTAACAAAATATTATAATCCCCTTTTTTTCTTAGTATTTCCATAAAAAAAATGTACATACAATACCCATTCAGTTTCTCAACAATTCTATTTCGGATTTTTGTACGTGCAAAAGAAGTAGGAACTAGCTTGTGCCGCTTTACTTCCGAGGCAGACTGTAGAATGTTCAACTTTCCGACCTTTGTAGTAAAGAAAATATATCTTTTGATTCCAAGATTCTGAGTTCGAATCCAGGGCAACATGGAATTTTTTAATGAAAATTCTGATTGGTTTTTCTGGATTAACAAAAATAGCCATTTTATATAATTCTGATGCTGTTTCAAGCTAGATATTTTTATTTTTGCCAGCATCGATGGCACGTTAAATACACCAGTTCTCATTCAGTCACTGAAGTTAGACAACGTCCAGCGAGACTACAGAGGACTTGGATGGGTGACCATTCAAACCCTCGTAATGCAGCTATTCTCGGCCCCACTCAGGTTGGGTGAGGTTCATTTGAGTAACTGGTTTGTTAGTTTCCAACAAATGGAGGGTAAAACTCCCGTCGTGATATGACTATGCATTTGAACTATGTACAATTGTACATATAATTATGAAATAAAAAATTTAAATATAGTTTTGTATTTTAAGGATGTTCAGAAAAAAGGAGAGAAAAATATTTTATACCTATAATATATATTTACATATAGAAGAAATTATGGTTTTTAATAAATAAAAAAAAATATTATTAAAACAAGGAAGTTATTTGTCAAACTTTATAAGCCGAGTAGCTTCGAATTCTTTGTCGACTAGTCGTATTTTTTTTACTAGGTATTTCGCGTTCCGTTTTTATATCCATTTCCACGAGACAGATTTTTATACTCCATTGTTTTTTCTTTAACAATATTATTTTATATATTTTTTTTACTTTTTTTAATACATTTTCGTACTTTTTTTTATTTATTTAACGTTAAAAACGTGAGGACCGTAACGAGAAAAATGTGGAACGAAAAGGAAGAGAAAGATTGTGTGAGAGAGAAAGAGAGAGAGCGAGACAGAGAGAGAGATAGAGAAAGAGAGAGAAAAAGAGAGAGAGAGAGAGAAATAGGGAGAGAGAAAGAGATAGAGAAACATATAGATGATACGGAGATCTAAAGATGAAAGACAGATAGAGAGACAGACAGACAAACAAAAGTGAGAGATATAAAAAGAGGAACATAATATTACATTGAAATTGGGAATATATTTTTTTAAAACAATAGCTCCTTTTTTATAAGGTAAATGGAGCTCAAAACAGAAAGCGAGATTGGAGTGGAAAAGAAAGAGGGAGAGAAGAGTAGAGTAGAACTCTTACGATATGTGCCATATTCCATTAAGATATGGAATAATATTACAAGTCTAGGAATTTATGGAATTGTAAATTTCTGTTCCTTTTTATGAAAAACATCTACACTTGTAACCGACCTCAGTAGCTTTATCGATAAGTTGGCGGACTTGTAACCTGGAGGTTGGTGGTTGAAGACCCGGTTTCAGCGTAGATTTGGTAAAGCGAGTATGAATAGTTGTGATATCACGACAGTGATTAACACAATTATGACAAAATTTACTTTTTTAATTGACATAATTTATCATATTAGTGTTAATTACAATCGTGATATCACAACAACTCAATATCACGAAAGTGATTACCACAAATGTAATAACTTTTACATAAAAATGTGAAATATCTACACTTGTGGAACATGAGCTCACGAGTTGTACACTCATAACTCATAACTTTGGCAGCTCTAGTAATGAAAAACATGGCGGAAATTTTGAGTTTGTTTTATCAATGTGAAATCGACTATTTTCAAGTTCGATTTATGTTAAGTTTAAACCTTTCTTCCTTTTTTTTCTTATCGAATTACTTAATAGAAAATTGAATCAAATATTTTTGTCTCAAAAGTTATCTTATCTTAATTGATAGATACTATATATTTGTACAGAATTTTTCCATGTATCTCAAGATGGCTTCCCCACACTTGTAAGTTACAGTCCCATATCGCACCCTTAGAGTCAGGGGGTCATATGTCAAAAAAACCTGTTTTTTTTTGGGAAACCCCAATTGAAAATTCTACATATCACTGGTTTAAAACAATAATGTCTACAAATTTTATTATAATTGCATTCAAATTTGCATGTTTTTCTCTGTAGATCTATGTTCTTAAAAAAATACTTTCGTTTAATTACTTGCCTATACTGTCACTTTAAAAAAGGTGTTTTGACATAAAACACTAAAAAATAATAAACAACAATTTTGGAATTAATATATTTAGTAAACCGTTGAAATCTACTAAAAAGAACTGATGCAATATCCTAGGTTTAAAAAGAAGACACTTTAATGAATTTTGAAGAAGAAGAAGAAAAGAAAAAAAAAGGATTCGATTTCGCGAATCTCCCCCCTTAAGGCTTGTGCGGAAGAGAATGCCGTTGGCATTAGCACCGCCCTTTATCAACTATCAAGTGTTGTTTTATTAATGTCAATTTCAATGTATGTATATATATTCTATGTAAATAAAACTGGATCTAATATGTTTAATAACAATAATTCGCAACCGGAGAAAAAAAGCACCACCGAGGCTATCTGAGGAAAGTATCAACAAGAGGAAAGTATCAACAAGGCTTAAATATTCTCGGCTTTATTATTAAAAGTAAAATACATATTTATTCAAACACTTTATCTTGGTTTTAACTCTTAAAACATTTTCACTTCTTCTCTCAAGCAATATTTTCCTTTGAAATTACCATATTTTTCTTATTGTTCTACGCTTTTCTCGGCTTTTCTTTTCATTATTCTCTATTTATAAAGAAACAGTTCTTTTAATCTTAATCCACGCCTTTCTTCTTTTTAACCCTTTTTTCAATGTTTTCCTTTTTTGCTTGGATCTTTTTTTTTTTAAGTGGGGTTTTAACGTCGCTTTCAACTGCCATGGTCATATCACGACGGGGGTTTTACCCTCCATTCGCAGGAAACTCACAAACCTGCTACTCACATTGACCTCACCCAGCCTGAGTGGGGCCGGGAAAAGCCAGCGTCACGAGAATTAGAATTTGAATGGTCACCCATCCAAGTCTTAACCTCGCTGGATGTCGCTTAACTTCGGTGTTCTGAAGGGAACCGGTGTATTCAACATGCCATCGACGCTGGCGCTTGGATCTTTTCTCTCCTAATTCTTTTCCCATTCACATTTTCCATAGCTACTATTTCTTTGCTATCATTTCTGTTCAATTTTTAGTTTTTTCTTCTATGTTGAACATCTTTTTTCTTTTTCTCCTTATTAAACTCTTTATTATTTGATTGAAAAAAAAAAAAAAATCCAATCACACCATCTAGAAAAAGCTACCTATATTTTTAAGACATTTTTATACAATATTTAACATATCGATTTAATTTAAAATTGTTTTAAAAATAAAACAAATAAATTATGATACGTGTCAACAGTTAAGATTGATGGGTTTGATTTAGAGCAAAAAATACCTTAATTAAATATATTTGAGAATTCCAGAGTATGTATATAAAAAACACTTTAAAAATAAAATTTGAATATTTTTTTTATATAAACTCTTCAATCAGGTGAAAAACACTTTAAGTTGAAATGTAAAACGCACTTGTTAAACTCTAATTTTTAGCTACGTACTCCGATGTTACCTATTCTGGAAAAAAACTTATATTTTATGTGTAAAAAAAATTCCAAGCTCTGTCCAAAAATAACTTTCTGCAAAAAACTTTCTGTGCAACATATCTTGTCGTGAAAATATATTTCAAATTGTGTTTGCAAAAAAACACTTTGTCAAAAAAAAAAAATCAATTTTACTTACTGTGGATTAAAGGAATAATTTCGTTTGTGCCTCTTGTATAAATAATATAATGGGTGAAGATAAAGATCTAGATGATGCACGATGCTTCTTTTACTGGGTGAACCAGAAATAAATACATTCAAACCTGGATATAAAAGAACTGCATAAAAGACAACAATTTTTCGATCAAATTTAGCTCTCTGTAGTAGATAATAATAATAATACTCTTTAGTGGAAGTTGACCTTTAGGCGAGGTTAACAATCAAAGCATTTTCTACCACCTAAATCTCACAGTCTTATTATTATGTGGTCGCAAACTCAAATGAATGAGGAAAAATCCATACACGCGCTAAATCTGGGATTCCAAGTAGCGTAGGGATCTGATGGTTCAAATCTCACACAGTGCATGAATTTTCCCTCATTAATTTGAGTTTGTGACCACATAATAATCAGACTTTGAGAGTTATGTGGTAGAAAGCTGATGTCCTACCTAAAGGGCGGGGTTATTGCCTGTGGCAATCTCTTCCATTCAACCCTTTATATGTACACAAGGAAGTTACTTTTATTCCACAAGAATTTTTG
Organism: Bactericera cockerelli; assembly: GCA_024516035.1. Taxonomy (NCBI): domain Eukaryota; kingdom Metazoa; phylum Arthropoda; class Insecta; order Hemiptera; family Triozidae; genus Bactericera; species Bactericera cockerelli. The sequence goes on along the minus strand of CM044963.1, from coordinate 30,327,453 downwards.
ACCCTGTATTTTTTATAAATGTATATATTATAATTGTATATAATTATACATATATATTAAATTATTAAACTAATAATACTGTTGGCTTACCCTGAAAACGCATTGACACATAAATGACATTTTAATTGCCGGATGAACTACCGCGGATTATTGCATTCAATGAGATGTCAAATACGTCTGAATCGACTGACGGGTTACCGCCTTATAAATATGTATTTAATAATGGCAGAAACAATCATCACTTAAGGCGAATAATACGTCATTCGTAATGTAAGTAGATAAAATCATGCAAGAGGAGGAACTACACGAGTATAAAATATAGGAAAAACTGTACGAGTATAAATTATTATTATTATTATATAACGCTTTATTAGGTATAAATGGACATTATGTACATACAAATGATTAATTTTACAATGAAAAAAAAATGGAAACAATATATACAATGAAAATGAAAAAGATTAGAAAATATATAAAAACATATATTAAGTCCTAACTAAAGGGTGGGGCTATAAACTATGTATAGGAAAAACTATACGATTATAAACTATGTATAGGAAAAACTATACGAGTATAAACTATGTATAGGTAAAACTATACGAGTATAAACTATGTATAGGTAAAACTATACGAGTATAAACTATGTATAGGAAAAACTATACGAGTATAAACTATGTATAGGTAAAACTATACGATTATAAACAATGTATAGGAAAAACTATACGTGTATAAACTATGAATAAGTAAAACTACACGAGTATAAACTATGTATAGGTAAAACTATACGAGTATAAAATATGTATAGGTAAAACTATACGAGTATAAACTATAGGAAAAACAATACGATTATAAAACTATAGGAAAAACTGTACGAGTATAAACTATAGGAAAAACTATACGAGTATAAACTATAGGAAAAACTATACGTGTATAAACTATGTATAAGTAATAGTCACTGTGGCAGAGCGAGTTAGCGCGCTAGGCATTGCACACATGGTGACCTGGGTTCGATTCCCAGCGGGGGAGGATTTTTTCTGCTCTGTACTTGGATGTTCGGGGTCCACTCATACTTCGTGAGGAAAAATGAGTAGCTGCTTTAATGTGAAGCAGCGACCAGTGGCAGAATCTTAGGCAAAAAATAATACAAGATATTGTAAATTAAAGTGCATGGTAAAGTCCTATGATTCTGCGCTACCCACTAAAATTGTGACATAATAACACAAAGAAAAAGCATTATATATTATTATTATTATGTATAAGTAAAACTACGAGTATAAACTATGAATAGGTAAAACTATACGAGTATGAAATATGTATAGGTAAAACTATACGAATATAAACTATAGGAAAAACTATACGATTATAGACTATAGGAAAAACTGTACGAGTATAAACTATAGGAAAAACTATACGAGTATAAACTAAAGGAAAAAAACTATACGAGTGTAAATTCTAGGAAAAACTATACGATTATAAATTATAGAAAAAACTATACGAGTATAAACTTTAGGAAAAAACTATACGAGTATAAACTATGGGAAAAACTATTCGAGTGTACACTATACGAGTATAAACTATAGAAAAACTTGCATGATTAGTTATAGGCAGGTATTAGGTATTGGCTTATTGGATTTACAGAAGAACTAAGTTGATAAGTTTATAAGGTGCACAGCTGCACAGGTAGTCAAGTGGTTAACGTGCTTGACAATCCAGGTAGTATAGGGATCTGTTGGTTCGAATCCCACCCAGTGCATGAATTTTCCTCGTTATTTTGAGTACACGATCACATATTAATAAGATCGTGGTCGGAAATTCTTTGAGCATTAACATCGCCTGGTGGTTACCTTCCACTAAAAGACTGTTATTACTATAATAAATAATTAGAATAAATAACCGACCTCAGTAGCTTCATCGATAAGGCGGCGGACTTGTAACCTGGAGGTCGGTGGTTCAAGTCCCGGTTTCAGCGTAAATTTAGTAAAGCGAGTTTGAGTAGTTGTGATATCATGAAAGTGATTAACACAAATATGATAACTATACTTAGAATAAATATAAAAAGAATGGCCTTGACTTCTCTGTTCTCGAGTCCACTTGAGTGGATTATTCTTCTGTGGAGATATCTGATCTCTGGATTCTGTGGTTTTTTATATATTAACCATGTGCGTTAATTGTTAGGTTTTTACATTTTGTAAACACTTGGGTAAAATCTGTGTCGTTTCTTGGGATTTTTTTTTATTTATTAATCTCTCTCTCTCCCAATAAGTTATCATTAGCTTAGGAGCTGTTTAATTTGTACATTTAATTAATGTAAATAAAGTTATTATATTCAATTCAATTCTGTCTTTCTCTCTCTTTCTCTCTCTATCTCTCTCTTTCTTTCTCTCTCTCTCTTTCTCTCTCTGTCTCTCTCTCTATCTCTTTCTTTCTCTCATCTTCTCATGGAAAGGAAGTACAGATGACAAAAAGCAAGGAAAAGACTTTTCCTCAGAGCCATTATTATGCAGTTTTCATGGTGGCTTATTCAATTTTTGACTTTACTAAATGCAGGGGTTACCAATCTCTCTTTCTATCCATATCTCCCTCTATCTATCTATTTCTCTCTCTCTCTCTGTCTAAGGTAGAATTATATTAGGAGGTGTCATTAATTTTATGTAAATTTATATTGTATTAAATAAAGAATAAATCAAAATCATTTTTTTTTTATTTTATAGGTCTGGTCTATGTGTGAGGATCATAAGATATGACGGACGAGTATATGAACCTGGGTTTGCAAATGACGGTCTCCATGCTTGCCTAGGGCGACAAGTCCCTCCACTCACTCGGCCCACGGTAGCCAATGTGGCCATGAGAGAAATGTGGGGACTCTACTTTCAGGGCCCTCTTTGATACCAGCGAATTTTATCACTTCAAGCAAAACGCTAGTTTTGCAACGCCAAAAAAAAAAAAAAAAAAAAAAAAAAAAAACACACAACACGCGTGCTATGCTAATGCTAAACCTAGTTCGTATGTATTTTCTTTTGTAATTTTCAATTTCTTATAATAATAATAATAAGACTCCTTAGTGGAACCACCAGGCAAGGTTAATGCTCAAAGCATTGTCTACCACCTAACCCTCTCAGTCTTATTATTATGTGGTCACAAACTCAAATTAACGAGGAGAAATTCATGCTCTGGGTGGGATTCGAACCAACGGATCCCTAAGCTACCTGGATTCACAGACTAGCACTTAATGCTACCGCGTTAACCACTTCACTACCAGTACAGGTCTTCTTACTTATCTTATTGGAAAAAAAGAAGCCTTCTTATTTTTCTTAAATTTTATTAAAAAAACCTACCAATTAAAGGTTCTCGTTTGGTATCCTTTCTCTTAGTACATGACTTCACACATGCACATAATATCACCGACCTAAGTAGCTTGATTGATAAGGCCCTGGACTTGTAATCGGAGGTCGGTGGTTCAAGTCCCGAGTTAGCAAATATTCAGTTAAGCTAGTTTGAGTAGTTGTGACATCACGATTATGATTAACACAAATATGATAACTTTTTTAACGTTAGTACTTGATATCTTAAGATTAAAATATACTTAAAGGTTGCCCTCTAATTAAGACATATTATTATGTGTGTAGGTATTTATACAGGGTGGGGCAAAAGTCTGGAAACCCCTGAATAACTTTCGAATGGCTTCTTCGGTAAAATTAAAAAAATTTCACGGTAAATTGGGCTAATAAGACCTTCTTTTAAAGTGGGGTCGATTTTTGTTACCGGCCCCCATGGCGGGGCCAGGGGGGCCAACTTCATTTTTTTAAATACGAACCCCCACTTTGCGATACATTTTGAAAAGGTCTTTAAATAAGAAATACATTGGTGCAAATTTTGTTTTTTTAATATTAACTGTTTACAAATGGCGTCCAACTTTGTGTATGTAGTAAAGTCTGGAAACCCCTGAATATCTTTCGAAAGGGCTTTCTCAGTAAATTTAAAATTGTGTACGGTAATCCTTGGTAATGAGACCTTATATTAGAATGGGACCGATTTTTTTTTTTCCGGCCCCCATGTCGGGGCTAGGGAGGCCAACTTCATTTTTTTAAATACGAAATCCCACCTTGCGATACATTTTTGGACAATTTTAAATTTACAGAAAAAGCCCTTTCAAAAGATATTCAGGGGTTTCCAGACTTTACTGCATACACAAAGTTGGACGTCATTTGCAAACAGTTAATATTAGAAAAATAAAATTTGCACCAATGTATTTCTTATTTAAAGACCTTTCCAAAAATGTATCGCAAGGTGGGGGTTCGTATTTAAAAAAATAAAGTTGACCCCCCTGGATCCGACATAGGGGGCCGGTAACAAAAATCGACCCCACTTTAAAAGAAGGTCTTATTAGCCTGGTTTACCTTACAAAATCTTAATTTTACCGAAGAAGCCATTCGAAAGTTATTCAGGGGTTTCCAGACTTTTGCCCCACCCTGTATATTTATCTATTTTTTCCCTCTTTATTGTATAATCTTTCCATTTTTTTGTTTAATTTCTGTAATAATTATTTGTACTGTACGTATGTCTTTTTAAATCTAATAAATAATTATGTAATAATGAGATGAAAACCACAAAACTAATTGACGACTTTCCTCTGTTTCAGGTAACATTTGCAATACTTTCCAGCCTTCCAAAGTAAAAAAGATGGTAGCTGAATTTACGCCACTGAGTAACGGTAAGTTTCTGTTTGGACCTATATCTCATTTTTGAAAAGTAGATTTTTTTTTTTAATTTACGAATATCGCATTCATTTAAACATGATCACGGGTATAATATAAATAAAAAAATCTTTAACTAGATTTAAATATAAATAATAAAAAAAATCTTTAAAATTAAATCCTACATAGTACAAAGATCGCATTTACTTAATTGATCTAGGGGTTATATTATTGAAAAGAATTCTCCTATCCCTCCGAAAATTCCTATGAACCAGTAAATATAACCCAAAACTTTTATACTTTTTATTTCGTAGATGAAACAGGAGCTAATGTAGACGCTTGTAGTCTGTGTTGTAGCCTACCCAACCCGTAGTATGCCTCCCCTCTGATGGGCGAGAAGTGACACAATACTTCCCAGTTAGGTGCTGGGTCAACACGAGCGCACCGGAAGGTATCCCTTACAAACAAATGTAACCAAATTAAGAATACAATTTTTTGACGGCAACGGGGATTGAACCCGGGACCTTCCGCATGGCAAGCGAGTGCTTAATCACTGAGCTATTCGTGCTCTCTATAAAACAGTATAACTATCCGCCACTATGTGCATTGTGCACCCAGAACTTTTCTACTATCCACCACTGTCAGACAGTAAGTAGCTGTCTGAACCATAAATATTTCTGAGCAAGGTAAGGTAGAACTTCACAAGAATGTTTTCCCTTATTAAATTTCAGAGCTGCATCCCTCTATTCGAGTTAGGTTCGCTAACTTTTGCATCGTTTGTGTTCTGAGGTATTTGTAATTCAACTATCATTGCTCTTCTCTTTTTTGCAAACCCATTATTATTAACCCATGGACTCTGCAGCTGGATTTGCAAACTTTTTCAAACTTTGTTTCTATAGTATCTGTAATTCAGCCATAAATACTCCGATACCTTTGTTTCTATAGTATTTGTAATTTAACCATGAATGCTCCTCCGATAACTACGTACAGGACATACTTATGTAAATATATTGTATGTTTTGGCGATCCGACATTTAATTCTGGAACTCCGTTTGAGAGTTAAAAGACAAAATTGTTTCTCTATTCCAAATCTCTTCCACCTAACCCTTAATATTATCAAATATCAGTGTCATCAAATATAAAACAAACAAGAGCTGCTGCAGAAATTAGCACCGTAAGAAAAAAACACAAATACTCTAGCTTCACAGACACCCACATCGTCAAAATATTCGCCACAGAGACCATGCCACCATGGGCCCATGGTGTAAAGAAGCTATAGAGAGGATTAAAGAAATTGGGATTCAACTGGAGTGTATTTCTGGAGAGAAGCGAGCCGCCGAATTCCTTAAACAAAGATTGAGTCTGGCAATTCAAAAAGAGAATGCTGCGAGCATTATGGGGTCTATCCCCGACGATAACAAAATGGACGAAGTTTTCTATTTGTAAAAACTAAATAAAGCATAGTATCATCTGGTGTATAGTTACACACTCGTTGTGTAGTTTGCGGGTTAAAGCACTATTGTGTTTTATGTAGGTTATCAATAAACTTATCCTTTTCACTTTGTGATGCTAACAAAGAACTGGAAACTTCCTAACATCCCCTGTTATACAGTGTGTCAATAGAAAAATAAATATTACTAAAACTCGTACGAATATCATCAAATATAACTCTGGCTGGGGCAATTTTTAAACAGGGAGTACACTTATATTGGCTTGGTTCTGGGGCCCCTTGTCAATTTTTAGACCTGCAGTCTGGCTGGGAGACTATAAACAGGGAGTAGACCAGCAGTCTGGCTGGGGGACTATAAACAGGGAGTAGACCAGCATTGGCTTGGTTCTGGGGCCCTTGTCAATTATTAGCCTCCTTGTAAAGACAGTGGCAGAAGTGCTGAGTCATTCCTCCACTGTCTGGCTACCATCTTTCACGATGACGCCAGCCTATGAAACTTTGATAATATTTTTATTTGTTTTTTACTATTCTTCATAATATGAATCTACAATTATTTTATTATTTAATAAAAAAATATTATTTAATATAACAGCTCCTAACTTCGTCCTGTGTGGCTACCTGAAAGAGAAAGTCTCCACACTGTCACACTCTACACTAATAAACTACTGACCTCAGTAGCTTGATCGATATGGCAGCGCACTTGTAACCTGGAGGTCAGTGGATCAAGCCCCGGTTTCAGCGTAGATTTAGTTAAGCGAGTTTAATAGTTGTGATATCACCAAAGTGATTAACACAAATATGAAAACTTTTTTAATAAACTACAAACATCAGAGGAGCTCAAAAACAATACTCGAGCAGAAATTGCAAAAATTGCACCAGAAACAGACAAAAAAAGTTACAAGACATAAAAAAAACACTGCCAATTATGGACACAATACTTCCTCGTGATTGCTTCACATTGTAAAAACGTGCCAATTTTGAGATTTTATAGAAAATTACTTGTATCTCCAAAACGGCTCAACCGATTTTCTTCAAATTTGTTTTAAATGGTAGAATATTGTTTTTTCTACATTCTAAATTCCACAAAAAATTCTGTATTGGCAAGTCGTGGTCCTTATTTTTTTACTTTTTTGTCCAAAATTTCGGATTTTCTTAAATATCAGAGTCAATTTATAGTTAATTAATAAATAAATATAAATAACTTATGTAAAACAATAATATGCATATTCTTACAAAATTTAATCGAAATCGGGTGTACCGTTCATGAGATATAAGCGTTTAAGTAAAAAGTTAGTGGTCAGGCGCATGGTCTCTTTCACCCAGAACCGCTAGTATGAATTCGATAAATTTAAAATGGGACCATCTGCAGAATGTCTCCTAGATGTGTGCAAAATTTCATCAAAATCGGTCGAGTAGTTTTCGAGATTTGCGCGTTACAAGGAATCGTTTTAACAGACAGACAGACCGACAGACCGACAGACGGACACAAAACCAAATTTACTCAGTAGGTTATGAAACGTCCAGAAATATGAAAAAAATTGAAATCGGAGCAAAAAAATATTTTTTTTTACAAAAACGAACACAATACTTCCGATTTCTAATCTTAGAAATTTCTCGGAAGTAAAAGATAGATACAAATATAATTATCTAGAGTAGTCTACTTGAAAGACATTATGGTCTACATTTGACGCTAAAAATACATCCATAAGATACACTGTCCATGGCAATTAAAGTTATTAAGTGTTTACATAGCAAATGTCCTTTTTGACCACTCTCTATCTTCTTCACTTCACTCTGTATATAAGTTTTGAACAAAGAAAGCAATATCTCTTTTTTATTACACTTCACCCTGTAGATAAGTCTGGTACAAAGAAAGCAATATCACTTCTTTATTACACTCCACCCTGTAGATAAGTCTGGTACAAAGAAAGCAATATCTCTTCTTTATTTCACTCCACCCTGTAGATAAGTCTGGAACAAAGAAAGCAATATGTCTTCTTTATTTCACTCCACCCTGTAGATAAATTGTGGTACAAAGAAAACAATATATCTTCTTTATTTCACTCCACCCTGTAGATAAGTCTGGTAGAAAGAAAGCAATAATGTCTTCTTTATTTCACTCCACCCTGTAGATAAGTCTGGTATAAAGAATGCAGTATCTTTTTTTTTTATTTCTCACTTTTTTAAAGACGAGTGTTTCACAGCCTTTTCTATTTCGTAGCCATAAAACAAGAGCTACTGTAGACGCTTGCGGTCTGTGTTGTGGCCTGCCTATACCGTAGTTTGCCTCCCCTAAGATGGGCCAGAAGTGACATAATACTTCCCAGTTAGGTGCTGGGTCAACACGAGCACACCGGAAGGTATCGAAGGTATCACAAATCACAATAACAATTGTAACCAAATTAAAAATACAAATATTTTTCGGAAGTGGGGATCGAACCCAGGACCTTCCGCATGGCAAGCGAGTGCTCAAACACTGAGCTAATCGCGCGCTCATAAAAGTGAAAACTATTCTTTCTTCACTATTCTTTTTTTTTTACAAAAAACTATTCTTTTTTCAAGCCCTTCAATCGTTTTATTCGCCTTTTTAATGAAGCTTGCGAGAAAGACACTTCAATCGATCTTTTCTTTGATAGTTATGAATGTATAAAAAATAAACTATTCCAACTGAATAATATCTAAACAAAAATATCAATATTGTCCAATTCAATTATCAATTTTTTAATTAAGTTTATTCTAAGTATTTATATTATATCTTAGTATAAGTTTTTGTTTGTAATTAATTTACAAAAAATAAACATGGGTTAACCCCGTTAATATGTTAAAATCTAAAAAAAAAAAAAAGAAGTTTATTTTAATCCACCCTGTAGATAAGTATGGTACAAAGAAAGCAAATGTCTCTCCTCGAGTTCGAGTCACAAGCATAGGGACTCCTTGGTTTGTTCTGTTTGCCTTTCTGTTTATATTGAAGTTATTTTGTATCTCTTCAAGTTGTGTTTTTATTATTTGAAATTGTTTTTATCAATTTTGAACTTTTCATTACTTCCTATGTACCAATGGAAACTTTAAACTGTTCTCTCTATATTTCTTTGTTTTGTATTTCTTGCGTTCGTTTTCATTTTTGTTTCCAACAAAATTCACTGTCGTTCGATCTTTCATGAAACTATTTATGTAATACAGTCGAACCTGGATAAAGAGAACTTGGATAAAGAGGAAACCCCTATAAAAAGGAAGGAAATCGTGGCCCCTTCATTTTTTGACCAAAAACCTGGTTAAACAGGAAATTCGAGCCTCTATAAAGAGGAATAGTATGTTTTTTCGGAAACTCGTCGCCCCGCGGTTGGGAGCCTCTATAAAGAGGAAAACTGTTTCATCTGAACCTCTGTAAAGAGGAATTTGGATCGAGCGAGCCTCTATAAACAGGAAAACCATTTCGCCAAACTTCTTTAAACAGGAATTTGTTGTGACTTGTTTAATCTTGCACACAATGTGTCGCTTATGAAATTAATTCTCACTCCTTTTTGTATCAGTCAGTTTCAGTTTCAGTACCTACCTTCAGTTCTTATTTGTTACTTGAGAGACTATAGTTTTCAATCATGTCTGGTAAAAAAGTTCCACATAAAACTCGAAGCATGAAAGAAAAGCTGGAGATCATCGCCAAATATGAAGACGGGGCAACACCATGCGACCATCCAAAACTGTTTCAAGAAAGCTGGCTTCAAACAGACGAATCAGACTGAATATGAAAATGAAATTGAAGATACGGAAGATATTGATCCTGTCCAATGGAGTTCCCTCTTGCGAGAGGGGTCAGACAATCTGACCTTTGATGAGTTTGTGAACTTTGATGACAATGTTGCAGTGAGCGGAGAACTTTCAGATGCGGACATTATAGCCATTGCAAGTGGAAGTCAAGACCCAGCTGATGAAAATGAAGAAACTAGCGAGGAGTCTGCTAAAAGTGAAACCGTTTTTCCATCCAAAAGTGAAGCTTTGAGTGCACTAGCTTTGGTACACAGATATTTTGAAGGATGTTCAGGTTCTGAATTAGTGAACTTTGATCGTGTGTATGCTTTAGAAAAAGCAATCTCATGCACTAAATCAACCTGGAAACAAACTACACTCGACAGTTTCTTTGTCCCTCACTAATCTCATGTATACATTTATGCTAACATTTTTTTGTTTACCTAGGTACATTCTTCGCAGAAGTACTTAAAAAATAAACAACCCCATGAAACCTTACATTATGGTCAGTAAATTTATTTTCTTATTAAAATTTCGCAGCTTGAAGAATCGAACCCCAGCACTGTGATTTAAAAAACAACCATGTAAACCACTAACCGTAGGACAATATTCCTCTCGACCTGTATTTTAATGAACCTCTAGAAGCAGGAAAACGAAATTTGGAACCTCCCTAAAGAGGAAACCTTTTTAAAGAGGAAACCTCTACATATAAAGAGGAATAGATTGGCGGTCCCTTCAATTCCTGTTTATCCAGGTTCGACTGTAGTATAGAAATTTGAGGAAGTAGGGTTTGTCTTGTATTTCTTGCGTTCGTTTTCATTTTTGTTTCCCACAAAATTCACTGTCGTTCGATCTTTTCTGACACTATTATGAAATAGTACAGAAATTTGAGGAAGTAGGGTATTATTAAACACTTCATTAGAGATAAAAAGACAGATGTACAGTACAATCATTATAAAAATGAAAAAAAAAAAAAAAATAAAAAAAAAAAGGGAAACAATATAGACAATTAAAAAGGAAAAAGAATTTGAGTCCACCCCACCCTTGGGTAAAGTTAGTAATAGGTAGTAGGTTATTTGTTCCTATTATTATTAGTTTTATTGGATTCTTCTTTTTTTTGCTCAGCTAAAAAGTAACGTGAAAAAACTAACCATCGAAAATTTGTTTAGAACCCTGTACATAATTATGTGAAAACTTAAAATAAAATATTTATTGAAAGTAGATATTTAAAGTTTTTTTTTTTATAAATTGAAGATGATCTTTACCCAGGACGTTTCGGTAGACAACTTTGACTTGGAATATCTTACCCAGCTAGGTTTCCGGAGGCATGGTGGCTCTAGACTCTCTAGAGTGTGTGTGCATGTGTGTGTGTGTGTATATGTGTGTGTGTGTGTGTCCGTGTGCATGTGTGTGTCTGTGTGTGCGTGGGTGTGTGTCTGTGTGTGTGTGTGTGTGTGTGTATATATTGTGTGTGGTGTGTGATGGCTTCGCGAAGTGGGTGCAGCCCCCTAGTTATAAATAAAACTTGGTTGAATCTACTTAACAATAATCATGACCACCACTAACATATTGTCACCTGCCGCAAATATTTACATACCACGAATGGAACTGTCGGGTCCTGTGTGAAGAAATTCCGGATCCGGAGGCTCGCGTTGGTATTTACCGAGGACCCATCTTCAAGGCAAACGAGAAAATTGTCATTAAGACGCCACCAGTGGCGGGTAGGTTGGGGCAACAAATGACTGAACGCAGTGAGTTTCACTTCATAATCAAGTTCTTCTATATTTTTACTTGAAGTTTCTGATATTAGAAATTGGAAGTATTTTTATTAGGGTGGTGTGGAAGACAATGTCCTAGTTATTAGCATCGGCCTTGATCTTGATGAGAGCAAATAAGCTCGAAACAGCTGTCCAGGTATGTTCTGATAAATCTGATATTCATGTACAATTGTACATTTAGTACAACTTCTCACTTTTCTCTTTATACTGACTGACTGATCATGTTTTGTTTCAACTTTGTTTTTGTAAAAAATGTTTACAGGGTGTCCCATTATAAACGAGACACTCAAATATCTCAAGAACTACTGATGATAGAACACTTAACGGTGACCTTGAATTTTAGATGTTTATAATACGAGGATATTGTAAATAAAACTAGACTAAATTTGTTTCTTAATAATAAAAAAAAATATTAATTTCCCAAAATAGAAGAGAACACTTATCATGCTGTTAAACACCGTTTAACAGCATGATAAGTACGAAAGTTCTGATTACAATGAAGAATGAACCCTACCATCATGCAAGCTTCCTAGGTAGTCGGGAAGTGCCTTGTAATTTGGATGATCTGTCAGTCAGTGACAAAATTGAAAATTTTAAAATTACTTTCCTCTGAAATTTTTCTGCATAGACTCTTAAATTTTCAATGTCATTTTAATATTATTAGGACAATCTTTGTTCCAAATTTCATATCTCTATGATCAATTGAACATAATTATGAGATATGAGGGTGTGAAAAACCAGATGATTTGGTTCGTGTAAAGATACACTGCCGTGCTTGCTGGAACTTGGCCTGGCGCACTGCAGATAGATAAATTTTATACAATAAAAGAGTAATTCAAGTTACTGACGACGGGTTTAATAATTTAAGTCAAGAAATTGTTCTATTATATAACTTGAAATAGTTCAGGCAGAATCAAAAGAGAAAGATATGAATTTATGTTAACCATAATATTGTCTACCTCAATTTATTTTCAGTTTTTCAAAACAGTTTTTTAGGAGAGTTGGCGACGTTTTATCCCGAGTGACAGGAGACATGAGAGCGGGCATTTTTATCACACAAAGATTGTCTCTGGCAATCCAGAGAGGTAACGCAGCAAGTGTTCTCTCTGGATTGCCTAAGTCAAAAACTTTGTGTGACTTTACTTGAATAGAATGTGAACCAAAATTGTACAAGTTGCTATTTCATTTCTTTTCCATGCTGGTTTGTCAGACCAATGGAAGTTTAAGCATAATCAAAACAGAAAGATATGAATGCATGAGATCCATTGTCTAACTCAATTTATTTTCCATTGGTCCATTCTTGGTTGTCACACAACCGTCAGTCCGTCACAACATTCTCTTCACACAACCGTCACACTAGTCGTCAGTGCAGCAGAAATTTTGCACTGTAATCTTTCGTTTATAGAAAGTTTCCTGTCATGACGATGCTATGTTCACACAAATCACATGAAAAAAAAAACACTGCCAATTATGGACACAATACTTCCTCGTGATTGCTTCACATTGTAAACACGTGCCAATTTTGAAATTCTATAGAAAATTACTTGTATCTCCAAAACGGCTCAACCGATTTTCTTCAAATTTGTTTTATATGGTAGAATATCGTTTATTCTACAATCTGAATTCCACAAAAAATTCTGTATCGGCAAGTCGTGGTCCTTATTTTTTTACTTTTTTGTCCAAAATTTCGGATTTTCTTAAATATCAGAGTCAAATTATAATTAATTTAAAAATAAATATAAATGACCTATGTTAAACAATAATATGCATATTCTTACAAAATTTCATCGAAATCGGGTCTACCGTTCACGAGATATAAGCGTTTAAGTAAAAAGTTAGTGGTCAGGCGCATGGTCTCTTTCACCCAGAACTGCTGATACGAATTCGATGAATTTAAAATGGGACCATCTACAGAATGTCTCCTAGATGTGTGCAAAATTTCATCAAAATCGGTCGAGTAGTTTCTGAGATTTGCGCGTTACAAGGAATCGTTTTTACAGACCGACAGACAGACAGACAGACAGACAGACAGACAGACCGACAGACCGACAGACGGACACAAAACCAAATTTACTCAGTAGGTTATGAAACGTCCAGAAATATGAAAAAAATTGAAATCGGAGCAAAAAAATATTTTTTTTTACAAAAACGAACACAATACTTCCGATTTCTAATATTAGAAATTTCTCGGAAGTAAAATGTGTCTTGATAAATTATGTTCACATGAATAATTACTCTCGAATAATAATAATAATAATAGGTATTAGCTTTTTTATACTGCCCGATTAGGACTATTAAGTCCCATTATTCAAACAGTAAGCCCAAGACGTATTATTATGTGGTAAAAATGTGGCCGGGTTTCGAACCCACGACCTCTGGAATCCCTGGACAGTTATTAAGAATGGAAATGGACTATTATTAAGTAGATATGTATCTGTGCTGTTTTTGTACTCCTCTTTATTACAAAATGTGTATATTATTTCACAGTCTTGCCTTAGTTGTTGTTGGTTTTTTTTATACACTCCATGTGCTGAAAATTCACAATCCAACTAATCAAACTAACATCACCCAACCAAGAAGGGCCGGGAATAGCCATCGAAATCACGGGGGTTTGAATTTGAATGGTTTCTTTCTTGGACGTTGTTTAACTATAGTGACAGAACGACGCGACGCTTGTTTATACTATTATTAGAATTGAATTATATTTTTTTTAAAGGTAAGTGTGCCCTGGAACCACTTTCGCATTACTTCAGGGCACTTTACCTTTACATCCATGCCATTCCGGAAACGGACAATTTCGCTCAGAAATTTCCGCTCCGGCCGGGATTCGAACCCACAACCTCCTGGTCAGTAACCAATGCTCTTAACCACTGAGCCACGGAGGTCGGCAATAGGATTATACTTGGTAACCCATACTTGGCAATCTTGGCACCTCAGTACTAGTCACCAAAGTCGTGAATCATGTTCCTCGCATGTCTACCTGGTAATTCATTCTGTCCAACAATTTGCCTTCCATGAGTAAGTATACAACAGGAGACGGTATTCTCATCCTCCAAGTCTCCTTGCTCGTTACATGTAGAACCTAATTTAAGACATGACAAGGAATGGCACAAATAACGTTAAATTGCAAAATTTATATATTACAGATAATAGAAAAATAAAATACATATAAACAATGTTTCGTGTTAGCCTCCGTGGCGTAACGGTTGTGACTACTGCCCGTAGTCCAGAGGTCTGAAGTTCGACACCCGGTTGGGGCAGACTTTTCAAAGAAAATTCTATCCCCTCCAAACACGTGAGGCTGGCATTTCCGGCCATACCCAGGCTGGGTGAGGTTAATGTGGGTAGCTGGTACGATTCCCAGC
The DNA here is from genome assembly GCA_024516035.1 of Bactericera cockerelli. Taxonomy (NCBI): domain Eukaryota; kingdom Metazoa; phylum Arthropoda; class Insecta; order Hemiptera; family Triozidae; genus Bactericera; species Bactericera cockerelli. The sequence goes on along the minus strand of CM044963.1, from coordinate 30,312,422 downwards.
GAATGAAGGGTAAAACCCCCGTCCTGACTATCCATCTCTAACCAGGACGTTAAAACCAAATAGAATCAACTGGTCACAATAGATCTAATTAGGTCGCAGTGTTGATTGTAAGGGTTTCACTGAAAACCCTTCAACCAGGTCAGATAATAATATAAAAAAAATGTTTCTTGTTAATATAGGTCACTAGGCCTGCTGGCGAGTGCTACTTGACGAGCGCTCCCCTCCCGGCGAGCTTCATTTCTGTCATTTGTAATCCAGAGGGCAAAGTACTCAGAATACTAAACTTAAGCAATTTCCTCTCTGGATTACAAGTGACAATTTTTAGGAAGAAGTATGATAGCGCCTTTGGTTCTCCAGTATTTTGTTTACAAATGTTTCCAACTTTGTTTATAAATCCAACTGCTTGCGTCTGTTACTTTAGGCTGTCACAGGAGACTTAGGAGGAGCAACACATTCCACGTAGCAACATGTGCCACAAACTACATGTACAATTCTCCATTAAATAGGATGATGAGGGCAGCAAATGTCAGTGCTGATTTTAGCTTTACTTGACTTTTCTTTTCTTTTGATAACTGTAATATGATTGTTTTTAAACCCTTCTTATGTGACATTTTGATGTTATTTGTTTTCTGTTTGTAAATAGGGCTAGGCTCGTAAATATACACCCGTGCTGCGGGCATTTATTACTCTAAAGATATTCACTTTATTAGGTATATATAGATACTACATGTCTAGCTGACAATGTATTTCAGCTATTACTTGTAATTATTATTATTATTATTATTATAAATCACATTGTTTTTTCTGCCCAAGATTCGAGCGTTTCTACAGAAAAAATGAACTTAGGTAAAGATGAAAATAGTTCAGTAGCACCTTCAGCAGCTCCTGTGAGTAGGTATACGTCCATGGACAGTGTTTAGGTATTCCGTAGAACTATGTATGGTTTTATTTGTGGTGAAGCACAAGGCCTCTTCACGATACCCTCTTTGTGGGTATCACAGCATTACTAAGAGCCTCCTTTACTTTTTCGAATTATTTTAATACGTTAATTTCTCATACAAGTCACTACTCATGTAAACACCGCTGAGGATCGATAGCCCATGTAAAACAATAATATGCATATACACACAAAATTTCATCAAAATCGGGTGTACCGTTCACGAGATATAACGTTTAAGTAAAAAGTTAGTGGTCAGGCGCATTGGTCTCTTTCACCCAGAACCGCTAGTACTAATTTGATTATTTTGAAATGTGACTATCTACAGAACGTCTACTATAAATGTGTGAAAATTTTCATCAAAATCTGAGATTTGCGCGTTACAAGGATTATTATTTACAGACCAACGGACCGACAGACCGAAAAGCAAAGTTGCTCAGGAGGTTATCAAACGTCCAGAAATATGAAACTTCCAGAAAAAAAAAAAAAATTGAAATCGCAGCAAAAAAGTATTTTTTTTTACAAAAACGAACATAATACTTCCGATTTCTAATATTAGAAATTTCTCGGAAGTGAAATACATGCATCTCTAGTTTAACTCTTACTCCATGGTTTTAATGACTGTAGTTGTCGTGCTGTGTACACACTAATCATTGTCTTGTGGTTCTCATGAGTGATGCTACCACAGGAGTCATCTCACTTCTATTAATTGAGTTTTTGACAGCGTCGATGGCATGTTGAATACACGGTTCCCTTCAGAACACCGAAGTTAAGCGACATCCAGCGAGCTTAAGACTTGGATGGGTGACCATTCAAATTCTAATTCTCGTGACGCTGGCTTTTCCCGGCCTCACTCAGGCTGGGTGAGGTCCATGTGAGTAGCAGGTTTGTGAGTTTCCTGCGAATGGAGGGTAAAACCCCCGTCGTGATATGACCATGGCAGATGAAAGCGACGTTAAACCCCACTTTAAAAAAAAAAATTGAGTTTTTCATAGAGGAATACTGGAGAACTTGTCATACCTCAAACCTCTCCCCTGAATCGTCCATCATGGTTGTACACGGGTAGTCAAGTGGTTAACACGCTAGTCTGGTACTACAGGTAGCGTAGGGATCCGTTGGTTTGAATCCCACCGAGTGCACGAATTTTTCCTCATTAATTTGAGTTTGTGACCACATAATAATAAGACTCTGAGGGTTAGGTGGTAGAAAATGCTTTTTTTTTTTAAGCTTTATTAGGTAGAACAAAAAAAATATATACAGTAGAATACAATGAATTATAAAGAAAAACAAAAAGATTTAACAAATATACAAGAAAGAAAAAAAAAGAGAAATGTCCTACCTAAAGGGCGGGGTTATTGCCTGTGGCAATCTCTTCCACCCAACCCTTACCTAAATGCTTTGAGCATTAACCTCGCCTGGTGGTTACCTTCCACTACAGAGTATTATTATTATGGTTAGTTTTTTGGTTTGATAAACATAATGACCCATGACTCCCATGAGGTAAGCTTTATGACTATTTCATATCTTATTCCTCCATGGTGAGTTTTATGATAATAATAATAATAACACTCTTTAGTTTAAGGTAACCATCGGGCGAGGTTAATGCTCAAAGCATTTTCTACCACCTAACGCTCGGAGTCTTATTATTATGTGGTCACAAACTGAAATGAATCAGGAAAAATTCATGCACTGGCTGGGATTCAAACCGACGGATCCCTACGCTACCTGGATTATCAGACTAGCGCGTTGACCACTTGACTACCAGTGCATATGATGAGTGATTGTGAAGTCAATGTCAGTGATAACATTGACCAATGATCAATTCAAATGCTCGCTTTTGTGATTCTGGCTGCCCAACTGAGGCTGGGAAAACAAATGTGGCTAACTGTTCAGTAAGTTTTGGGTGAATTAAAGGTGAAATCCCCGTATTGATATGATCTTAGCAGTTGAAAATGTTTGTTATACCCCAAAACATCACATGAAATCATCAACTCCTATGAATAATTTTTATTGTAGGTAAATAAAAAAATATGATAATGATGTCATTCTAACATAAAGTTATACTAATACTAATTGTATTTTTAATTTTCTATTTTATTTTATTTGTAATAGGTACCTATTTTGTTTTTTTTTGTGTGAAAAAAATGGAACATTGTGTCTTAAATTTATTTTTTTTAAAAAATACCTACCTAAATAGTAAAGAGGTAAAGAGAATATTGTTACAAAACTATGCCCTACAGAAAGCTTATTTTTTCAAATTAATTTTAAAGATGAGTGTTTCACAGACGGTTTTATTTCGTAGCCATGAAACAGGAGGTACATTTCATTTAGAAGTTATAAGTTTAAGGACCTAAAATCCGGTCAGCGTAGAAGGAAGTCACCAAATTCGATGAAGAAGTCTAAAAGATCTGCAACCAACTTGTCTATTGCCAACCTCAGACTAAATTTCTGGTTTGGTCGCCAATGACAAAGACCCGGGAATTGGCTGTTAACAAACCAACCACTAGAGTTGAACTTAAGTGGATCGAATGGACCAGATGTGTGCCTCTGACCAGATTGTTAATCGAATCAACCGATCCAATTGCAATGGTAGTCAAGTGGTTATTATTATTATTACGTGTACAGATTTGACACCTACATTTTCAAATTAGTACAGTTAAAAAGATTGGATGTAAAAAAATAACAATTTAACAAAGAAATATGGTATATCTGATAGATTATACCTATTTATATTAAAAACACTTCTAATAATCCAGGTTGCGTAGAGATCCGTTGCTACGAATCCAACCCAGTGCATGAATTTTTCCTCATTTCTTTGAGTTTGTGGCCACATAATAATAAATCTCTGAGGGTTTGGTGATAGAAAATGCTTTGAGCTTTAACCTCGTCTGGCGGTTAACATCCTCTAAAGAAAGTTATTATTATTACCTACATTTCATACCTATAACGACATTACCGGTATTTCGTTAGCGAGTTGAGTTTGGAGATGACACGTTGAATATACAACAGTTCTCATCCGATCACTGAAGTTAAGCAATGTCAAGTGTGGTGAGTACATTATTGTAGGTATATGTATATTGTATACTATACACATACGCTTTGCTAATTTTACACAGTACAAACATGTTCAGATCTTCACCAACAGATTTTTTAAACGTACTCACGATTCTTACATCATCATTCTTCTTCCATGATCTTGACTTTTCCAATGATAAATTATAATATCTTCAAATTTTTATATTAATAAATTCATCATAACAATACACTGCCAATATTATGGTCAAAATACTTTCTCGTGATTGGTTCATATTGTACATAAGGGGCAATTTTGAGATTTTTTACTAAATCACTTGTATCTCTAAAATTACTTAACCAATTTGCCTCAAATTTGTTTTATATCCTCCTGAGACCTGGGCACGTTTTCCCGAAAGTACTGATTTAGACCTGGATGTACTGTTAAAAGTACATAAGACAGATACTGCTTGAGTCCTCGGCATGTATTCCAGAAAGTACTGATTAAGACCTGGTATATTTTTAAAAGTACATGGAATTTTCAAAAATTCCCGACGGTTTTTGAGAAAGATAGTAGTGTGAAGTGAAGTTGTCCTATGTACTTTTAAAAGCACATTCAGGTCTCAGGAGGATATGATAGAATACTGTTTTGCTACATTCTAGAATTTACAAAAAATTCTGTATTCGTAGGCCATAGACCTTATTATTTCACTTTATTATCCAAAATTATTATTTCACATTTTCTTAAATATCAGTGCTAGACCATATTTTATTAAAAAAAAAAAATATATAAATGCTCTATGTAAATCGCTAACAAGCATATTCTAATATAAGAAAATTATCGGAAGTAATAGTATCGTTTTTCTAATTATAAATCTATCTTCATGGGTTCAATCTATCGTCATGGTTTTGCCAACCCATTGATTATCCTCTCAGACTTCATGCTCGCGAGACAGGACCTAATCTTTGACGGGATATCTATACTGAGAATAGTGAGAGGAGTCACGTGTTTACGTGAATGATGAAATGAATCATGCTGTTTTTTCAGAACTACCCAAGAATCATATATTTCTGCAGTAGGGATACTTTGTCCAGTAACGTAATAATTGATTAAAAGATAAACATTTGGCTTCACTCGGCAGTGAAGACAAGTGTTTATCTTTTTCTCAATCACCCAAGAATCGTTGTATGAATAGACACAGAATTACTGGCGATCTAATCTATAATTACAAATTCAATATTAATAATAATAATATTCTTTAGTGGAAGGGATCCACCAGGCGAGGTTAATGCTTAGATCATTTTCTACGACCTAACCCTCAGAGTCTTATTTTAATGTGGTCATATACTAAAAAAAATGAGGAAAATTCATGCATTGGGTGGGATCCGAACCAACGGATCCCTACGTTACCTGAATTACCAGACTAGCGCCTTAACCACTTGACTAGCAATGCTGCTGGTTAGTTATTTTGTCGGCGTGAGACTAAAGAGTTCCTTTTAGTTCACAGACGGGATTCGAACCCAGTGTAGCTGCGTGAGGTTGGCTACCTATATTAATATGACTAAGAAGTCTTCGCGGCCGAGTGAGTTGTACGCAAAGGTGACCTGTCTTCGATTCCCAGGGAGCAGGATTTTTTCTGCTCTGTTCTTGGGTGTTCGGGGTCCACTTATACATCGTGAGGAAAAATGAGTAGCTGCTTTAATGTGAGCAGCGACCAGTGGCGGAATTATAGGCAAACATAAGATTTAAAGATATCAAAAGACATTTAAAAGTCCAATGTTTCTGCGCTACCCACTAAAACTTGTGATATTATAACACAAAGAAACACATTTATTTATATATTATATTAATAATTATGTCTATTACAGTCAACTTATGTATATGAAATTAATCATTAAATACATGATTCATTTTGCGCAGCGTCAATGGTGCGTTGAATGCATCGGTTCTCGTAGGAACACCGAAGTCAAGCAACGTCCAGCGAGGTGAAGACTTCGTGATGCTGGCATTCCGGGCCAAACCAGGCCAGGTGATGTGTAGGTAGCAGATTAAAACCTGTTCTCTTAGGATCACTTAAGTTAATCAACGTCCAGCGTCCAGCAATGTGATGCTGGTATTCCGGCCCACCCCAGGCTAGGTGAGGTTAATGTGGGTAGCAGGTTTGTGAGTTTCCTGCGAATGGAGGATAAAACCACCAACGTGATATATGACCATGCAGTCGAAAGCGACGTTAAAACCAAAAATAAATCAAGCTTTGTTACGAGAGTTTCTGTTCAGATTGATCATTATGAAACAATGTGTTTTTAATGTTATTTTAAATAATGTTCTCATGTCGTCATGATATAGTAATCATAATCACGAAAATACCAGGAAATATTTGATGTCCTAACATTACAACTAATTGAACACATTTACAACTAATATCTTCTTGATTGAGTTGCTTTTGCTGAGTATTTACAATCTAATATAGCTAGACAGACAGTCGCGATTTTGTATTTTAAATATACAGAGTGTTACAGAAAAGTGTGCTTTTCTTTTTATGCTATATACAGGGTGTCCCACCAAACTTGGACACCTCAAATTACTCGGCCCCTGAAAGAGTTTTTGAAAAATAAAAAATCCTCGGGTACATGGTCTAATTATGCGGTTTCAGTCATTAATTTTTTTTTATACAGGGTGGTTCAAAAGTCAGAAATTGAGGTGTCAACTTTCGATTTTTAAATGGATCGACCTGAATTTTATTTGATAATTTTACTTCTAAATGGTTCCTGAGTACTTTTTTAAACAAAAAATTTACATACAGGGTGGTTTTTTTTCGACCAATTTTTTTTCTAAATCTCGAATAACTCAAGTTTGTTTAATTTTTTTGATAACAAGAATAGAGAGTGTTTGTATAATGAAAACACGCACTTTCAATTGGCATCAAATTTTTTTATACAGGGTGGTTCACAAGTGAAATAATGACTTGATTTTTTTTAAAACTGAGTTTTTTTAATTTTTTATTTGGGATTAATAATTCTCGCTTAATTTTACACATTTTTTGTTAGTCATATCGAAAAACAAAACTAAAGTGTTGTACAGGGTGAGACATAATTTTTTTGTGACACCCTGTATATGGGCAGTCAAAGAGACGTAAAATTAAATATAAAAACTAAATAAGCAAGAAAAATTTCGATTTTTAATTATATAAAAAAGTTATGGTGTTTTAACTAATATTGTCACATGGACCACCCTGTAGATATTTTCTTAAAACATCATATGGGTAGTCGAAACTGTCTAAAATTCAACGAGGAGTCCAAATCTGAAAGAAAAAAATGAATTCAAAAAGCCATTTTCAATTTTGTGTCTACACCTACCTACTTTTTATTTCTGGTTTTAAAATCATTCAGTGTGTACACCAAATTGAAAATGGCTTCAAAATTCGTTCTTATTACTTGTTTTTCCCCACGATTCGAAGTCTTCGTTGAATTTTATACAACCTCGAGTACCCACAAGATAGTTTAAGAGAATATCTACAGGGTGGTCCATGCGACAATATTAGTTAAAACACCATAACTTTTTGATATCATTAAAAATCAAAGTTTTTCTTGCACATTTAGTTTTTATATTTAATTTTACGTCTCTTTGACTGCCCATATACAGGGTGTCACAAAAAAATTATGTCTCACCCTGTACAACACTTTAGTTTTGTTTTTCGATATGACTATCAAAAAGTGTGTAAAATTAAGCGAGAATTATTAATCCCAAATAAAAAATTAAAAAAACTCAGTTTTAAAAAAAATCAAGTCATTATTTCACTTGTGAACCACCCTGTATAAAAAAATTTGATGCCAATTGAATGTGCGTGTTTTCATTACACAAACACTCTCTATTCTTGTTATTGAAAAAATTAAACAAACTTGAGTTATTCGAGATTTAGAAAAAAAATTGGTCGAAAAAAAACCACCCTGTATGTAAAATTTTTGTTTAAAAAAGTACTCAAGAACCATTTAGAAGTAAAATTATCAAATAAAATTCAGGTCGATCCATTTAAAAATCGAAAGTTGACACCTCAATTTCTGACTTTTGAACCACCCTGTATAAAAAAAATTTCATGACTGAAACCGCATAATTAGACCATGTACCCTAGAATTTTTTATTTTTCAAAAACTCTTTCAGGGGCCGAGTAATTTGAGGTGTCCAAGTTTGGTGGGACACCCTGTATAAGGACCATTTAGGGGGGGGGGGGGGTCAAGTCTATAACAAAAATAATAATCTGGAAATGGCGCTGTCTCTTTCTTCAAGTTCTTCCTATCTCTCTCTCTCACACACATTTGACTCATAAAAACATACTCTTATCTATATTATTAGAAATAATAAAAAAAACGCTTGCATACGAGTCTGCAACCATTTCGACATTTTCATCTTTACTATTCAAGGTCCAAAACCCAACTGATCAAATTTCGTATTGTGCGCATGACACACACTTTCCCTCTTCTCTTAGGGTTGCAATATCGAAACGAAAATATCGATATTAGGTATATCGATAATATCGAAACCATAATATCGATATCCGATATTAGAAGACTTCTCTCCCTTTACAATTCGATATTTCGTTACATAATATCGTTACATAATTTCGTCACATAATTTTGGTTATGTGCCAGAGCAAAGACATGAAAATGTCAAAAAGGGCGGAAGTGCTTCATGAGAGATTTCTGTTAACCCTCCTGTGGCCGCCCCTGAGAGTGCAATGCAATGACCTCGATTTCCACAACGTTGTCATCTTGATCTTGTAGTTTGTACTACTGGGAGTCGACTTTTTCCGCGTTTCAACAATTCTAATAGGTAAGGACATCTTGGATTTAAGAACCTCTAGAGACGTTTATCTCCCTTATGAAGCACTTTCGCCTTCTTTGTTTTAGGCTTGCCCCCCCCCCTAAAATGGTCCATACATCACGTGGTTAAAATAAAGGCACACTTTTCTGAATCACCTTGTATTTACAATTTGTGATCACCCTGTATTCACACGCTAAAAAAAGTTTTTTCAAATTTGATTCATAAAGTTTTTTTATGCTGAATCTGCAGGGTTTATGAAGAATTTTCCGTTTTTTTTTTCAAATTTCTTCATAAACCATGCAAATGTCAACGTTTTCATAAAATTGTGGTTAGCATAAATATCGATCATGCAGATTGATTCATAAAATATGCAGAATTTTATCCGTGACGTCATCAATAAGGATTTTTGTGCAGAATTCTGCCTGATTGTTTTTTTGAAGGGTCTTTTGTTTTCATAAATGATGCTAACTATCAAAAAACAGTTATGAAAATCAAAAAAGTGTGTTTTCATAAAGTTCAAGATGGACAATATCATGAAAACTTTTATTTAATAAGGTTTGATTTTCATAAGTTATGCTAACCTATTGAAGAAGAAAAAGAAGAAGATGCTACCCTATTGAAGAAGAAGAGTATATGTTACCTATATAAATACCTATAGGATATAATAGCGCCAGTTAAATCCAAAAACCACAAAAATACGTTCAATTTTCTCACCAACATGACCATCTAATATATTATATTTATAGATATTCTTGGAATATGGTATGGAATATCGGACAAGAAGAAAACATTCTTCTTTTACTCTGTCTTTTGCCGCTCAAATATGCAGAGTCGACGTTCATTGGTAGTACCTACCTATAATATATTAGATAATATAATTCTTGGAATTTGATCATGACGTGGTGAAACCTTGAATGTATATTTGTGGTTTGAGGATTTACCTGAAGCGCTTGATAAATTATAAAAATAACTTGATTTTTTTAGAAAGACATTAGGCCGAGTCAATACCTGCGTTGAGTTGAAAGGTAGCGGTTATATAAGTAATACAACCGCTACTTTGTGTGTGTTCAAAGGTTATAAAATCATAAAAATATTGAAAACAGTAGAAATTAAAAGAATACCATAGGGCCTGTTTTGTGGGTTTTAAGAAATATATTAGGTATCTATACCTATTAATAGGTATTCACATCATATTAATATAGTTATTTGGGTCAGTTGTTGATGACATTCAACCCCATGCAATGGGTCTGTTGTAAGTTGTTGTTCAGCAGAAACCAGCTTTTTTTTAAGATTTGTCTACCCTGGAACCGCGTTACCATTACTTCGGGGTAGGAAATCTTACAACCATGCCATTCCTACAGCGAAAATTTTCTGCTAGAAAAGTCCGCCACGGCCAGGATTCGAACCTGCAACCTTCGGATCGAAAGACAATGGACTTAACCTCTCGACCACGGAGGTCGGCATCATAAACCAGCTTCCAGCTACTCACATATTATAACTTTCATGCAGTGAATTCTTAAAGGCTGCATGACATCAAAGAAGCCGCGCTAAACGTTTAGGCAGTAGGATGTATAGATTATTGGCAACATGAGCTATAAGCATAGATTATGTTTAATTCGCAGAAAAAACGTTGTCTTGCTAAGTCTGTACAACTTTCATGCAGTCTTTTTAAAGGCTGAATAACATTATGAAAAAGAAAAACGTTTATGCAGTAAAATGTATAGACTACGCAAAAGATTCATATAGTGACAATGGCAACATAATCTATTAGCATAGATTATGTTTAATTAGCGTAAAAAACGTAGTCATGCTAAGTCTGCACAACTTTCATGCAGTCTCTTCAAAGGCTGCATAACATTTATGAAAACGGAAAACATTTATGCAGACAGATGTATAAGTTATGCGAACGATTCATAAGAGGAAATGGCAACATGAACTTTTATGTTTAATTAGCATGAAAAGCTCAGTCATGCTAAGTCTGTATAACTTTCATGCGGTCTTCTCAATATCATGAAAATGGAAAACTATTATGAAGAAAGATGTACAATTTTTGAAGAATTCGCATATTTGTCTCTAGATCTCATGAAAGGTTATGCAGAAGATTCATAACATGTTTTTAATCATGCAGAAATTGCCTGACTGTTTTTCAGTTTGCATGAACTTCATGAAAGCGGATGCCTCGATTCCTTACGACAAAACAATGAAATCTCTAGTCATTAGTGTGCAGACTCTTCTCCTTCTCTCAATCTTTAACGATCGTACGTTTGTTCAATTTTTTTAGCTCTTTAAAACAATTAATTATTGATAAATTATCAAAAGTTGTGTTAAAAAGTGAAAAAAATGAAGAACGAACAACGAACTACCTGTTATCACCTGTTTATTTTCAAGTCATCGTCATACAGATACTTGAAAATAGGTACCTAGTTCTCGTGCGAGAGATGGGGGGGATAGAGTTTGCACCTAATCAAAGCCGGTTTCTACAAAATCGCGGCCGGCCGGTAATTGTAAATAACCTTTTTTTTTATTAAAGTGGGTAGGTATAAATAGTTCTTGTGGTAATATATAAATTCATTTCCAACTCCAACAGTACTCCCTAAGATACCAATCAACCTCCCTGCTCGTCCGTAATAATAAATTTGCATAATAATAAATAATATACCTTTCTCTTGAGTGTGTTTTCTCGTTCAAAGTGTTTTTGATCTAAGTGGTAAATAAAATCAAATCAATTCTTTTTTTAATAATACCTACCGGTGAATAAATAATAACAGTTTCAACACTTGGTTACATTAACAATTTCAAAGTTCCTGTATAAGTTAGTTTCAAAGTTCCGGTCGGTAATGTAGGTTTTAAAAAAATGTAAAACCTTGTAAATAATAATACCTAGTATAATAATTTTAACATAGTGAAGGGTGAAGTTTTTACTAATGAATAAGAGTGAACATTCATATAAGTTTTAACATAACTTGAAATTACTAGTATAGTTTAACTTTAGAAACATGTTGAATTTAATTTAAATAGACATAAATTTCAATTTCTATTTATCCCTGTACGTACCTACTTTTGTAAACAACTATTCATCTCTGCATAACCTTCTGAGACCATGGAGTCATTAGTAACAACTGGCGATCTTCTTCGACAATGGGACCTAGCAGAATACGTAGAATTGTTTGAAAGTAAGTAGAAAATTCATACTTCAATTTATTACTGGTGATGTTTAACCTAAAACCAACCAAAGCATACTGTGAGAACAAATAAACTAATCGCCATTTTCTTTTACTATCAATAATAAAATATTAAATTTGACAAACTAAAAATAATGGTTAAAAAAAGTTGTTATTCAATGGTACAAAAGGCTAGCAGTCTTAGGGATTGAGAAATTGCACTATTGCCAATTTGAAATCTTGAAGATTGCCATTTGTTTCAGTCATGAAGAACATTAAGAGACTTATTAGCCTCAAAAGTTAGTAGTGTTTCTATCTTTTATTAATTAGTTTCATCTTTCTATGTTTCAGGACACAAAATAACTCCGCAACTCCTTCGAGTGATGAAAGAAAATCAGTGTTACAGGTTGATAGACTGCATGGGTGACGTCATGACATTAATGCAAAAACGAGATCAATGGGTGCAGGTAAGATCGACTTTCAATACAGATGGTTTTAAAATGAGATTTCCCTTGATACCGAGTGTGTGTGGGTGGGGAGGGGGTTAGAACCTTGATATAACGTACCTCGATACAGCGTAAACCTTGATATAACGTTGAAATCTTACTTTCCCTTCCTCACAGAATAGGAAAACTCTATACAATGTAAAAGAAAACAAAAGGTGAACTTACCTCTAAACAACGTAATTTTCTGGACCTCTATACAACGTAATATTTTAAGTTTAGGAAGTCGAGTTTTCACATGCGCTGACTCCTGACATGACTGATAATGCTTTTACTATACTTGAAAAATAGGCCATATCCCTTGAATTACGGTATGTCGAGGTTCTACTGTACCTTCATTACTCACGAGTCCTTTCTACATGTGTGTGTACTCATGTGTGCGTGTGGGTTTTATTGCTTAAGCAAGTTGATGATGGCCGCCAGTTTTTGATTCAATTCGTCTTTTTCCCAGAATACGGAGAACACGCAGAACACGGCGGTCACAGATAACGTACACTATCAGACAGCAGCAACGTTATCTTCTGACGCTACACCAGCAGCAACGTTTTTCTCCAATGTGCAGTTATCTGCTGACACGGACAACTGGAATGCAAACGTCCTCACATCTACGCCATCTTCGTCATGGACCGAGTCCCAATCCTCGCAATTTACTAATTGGACATGTTCCACTAATTCAAATACCAGTAATGTGTTCTTAGATTCCCCCTCTTTCAATGACTCTCTCAGTGGGTCACTTGTGCAAAGTCCTCCAGTAATGCAAAACACAAGTACTCCAAGCCAGGAGTACTTGGTAATTGATTCAAATTTTGTAAGAGCATCTTTAGAACATAGCCCTTCTATGAAAGCTTATCTTATTAAAAGCAAATTGGAATCCAGCCACGAAAGACGTAATGTTGCCCGTACAGTAATAGAGAGAATTTTGTCTCCATGTCCCGAAAGACATATATCTAGTGTTGAATATACATTGTTGGCCACCCAAATTTGCTCTTTATTCCTAGAAGAAGCCAAAGCTTCTTGGTATTCTCCCTATAAACCTCCAACCGACGTGTCCCCAAAAATTGTCGCCAGTGGACTTCTTTACGAAGCGGGCAGACGGTTGAGACAAAAAACATTAAAAAATCAAGGGAATGAAGTAGTAAATAAAAGAAGGAGAAGGAGCTCGGTCCAAATGACATCTGATGAAGATTCTGCTGCCCATGGAGTCACCAAGGATGTCTTCTCTGAAGTTGGTAAGTCATAGAATAGAATATACTTTTTTTTTTTAGGTAGGATTCAACGTCGCTTTCAACTGCTAAGGTCATATCACAACGGGGGTTTTACCCTCCATGCGCTAGGTTTACCAATTCTAGCTACTCACGTTAACCTCACCCAGCCTGAGTGGGGCCGGGACTAGCCAGCATCACATGGGTGATACCTGGATGGTAACCCATCCAATTACCATCTATGCGCGACGTTTCTTAACTTGAATATAAAATAGTTCAGAATTGAAAAATAATGGGGGTCTATTTCGATACTTTTTTGATATCTATAACTTTTTCGTTACGTTTTTAATGAAGGAAGAAGGAAAGTCTCAATTTTTCCATCACTTTCTCTTTTTTATCTCTTGCTAATTTTCTTCTATTTCTGCTTTCAGAATCACCTTGCAGTGGATATTTGACGTGGTTGCAAGGAGTGACTGGCAAGAAGATTTGGAAACAATCACAAAGAGATGGCAGGATACGTCTGCTGTACGGATGGCCTGCTTGTCGGAGGGAAAACCCAAGTACACATCAATCCTGGAGTACTTTCAGACATTCCCGGTCTTGAAATCCTCCTTGGGAGCCAGACTGTTTGAAATAGACTTTGAGCATCTCTATCCAGACAAGGCAGACAGCCTCTTCAAGGCAATGCTTGAATTGCGACCAACCATACTCCATGTAGCGGTGAATACAATGGCGTCCCTGCGAGACAAAGAAGCATGTTCCATCCTTAGGAATACTTTTGATGCAATCACGCCCGACAGTAATGTGGACGCGATGAATGCACAGTGTCTTCTTTTTCTTCCATTTATAACCGACACTCCCAGCCAGAAGACAGTGAGGAAAGAATCTTGGAAGCCATCACGAACAGAAGTACGGAATGGATTCATCTTACAGGTACTTTCCTCATCAAATTTAATTAGTGAAAGGCTAAAAAAAACAGAGTTTGCACTTCAGAAGAAGAGACCCATACTACCTTATGTTTTGTATGTGGGGAACTTCACAAATCCTGAATCCATATATGTAATAGTTGATGACATTATGTTTGAAAGACAAACCATATTGGATGCAGTACATTTGTGTTTTCAAATATTCTTTGTGTGTCACACTCATTACCCAGAAGAGAGCAATCACATTTGGCTTGCTCTCCAGAGAGGAGTCTATCAAATTAAAACAGAACATGATAGACTTCATTCCCCATGTAAAACTCTTTTAACAAATTTAGGTCTTCAGGCACATATCTAGGGAGTAGATTTGCAGGGATGAATAGAAATTGAAATTTAAGGTTCCTTTATTGTTTTTTAAAAAATGTTCATTTGTTATGATTGTAAGAAAGAGTTTGATAATGTGCCTAAACTGATAGACCACATTAAACAATCTTGTATTGCACGTAAACGAAATGTAATAGCACAATATACGTGTGGCCAAGAATTTTGCTTTAGGCATTTTTCCTCATCAAATTCGTTACGTCGCCATTTATTAAGTCAGCATGTTCATCATTTCTTAGATGAAAGTTCGATGGTACCAGAGGCTAGATATTTAGATTCTGTTAGTCTTGATCCTGGAACCACTATAAGCCTTGCTGTAAACGCAGAATTGACACTAATTCTGAGTGAAACAAAAAAAAAAAATTCAAGAGGGTATACTTCGTTTTGTGTCATCTTTGTACACAAATCCTGGTATACCTCGCTCATCTATTCAGAATTTTATGTCTGACTTTGAACAATTCATGCTGATTTATAATGGGAGTATTTTACAAGGAGTTAACTTTTTGGTACATCATAATATTTCACATTTAAGAATTGCCGAGAGTGTCAAAGATTTTCTGAGATTAGGTACTAGTGAAGTAACTAATTTCAATTCAGACTATAAAAGACTCCAAGCCTTTGAAAAACGTGGTACTTTCATACCTTCTCAAGAAATTACAATAGGTTCACGCCTAGAACTTGTCAAGGGAAAAATGTGTCAAGTACCTTGTACAATGCAAATCATACCGATAGATTTAGTGTTGAAAAATTTCTTATCCATTGATTATATTTTTGAAGATATTTCTGAGTATTTAAATAGCCTGAATGAATGCCCGTCCACCTTGTTGAAAAATATTGTCCATGGCTCGACATGGAAATCCCAAAATTTCAAAAATTCGAATAATGAATTACATTTACCGCTAACACTGTACTTTGACGAGTACGAGCCGAACAATGCGCTCTCAAGTCATGCAGGTGTGCAAAAGTTAGCTGGAGTTTATGTAGGCTTACCTTTCCTGCCTCCTAAGTGGAGTTCGAAGTTGATTAATATTCTCATATTGGGAGTTTTTCATGCACATGATCGCCGTGCGTTTGGCAATAAGGCAGTTTTTCAGAAAATCATTGACACTCTTAATAGCTTAAGTATTTTAGGGGTTAAGTTAAAAAATAGTCACTTTGATGGTATCGTAAAATTCCATGTGGTTTGCTTAACAGGTGACAATCTGGGTTTGAATGGAATTTTGGGGTTTGTAGAAAGTTTTGTTGCAAATTATTGTTGTCGCATTTGCTCTGCGGACAGAGCTCGACTAGGTACTATGGTTGTAGAAGATAAATCATTATTGCGAAACATGGAATCTTACGATATGCATTTAGAGCAGGATGACACATCGTTGACAGGTTTAAAAGAAAAGTGTGTTTTCTTAGACCTAAAACATTTTAATTTATTTGAAAATGTGGCAGTTGATATTTTACATGACTATCTTGAGGGCTGTTGTAAATATGTTATGTCCTTTGTTGTAAATTACATTGTTAAAACGGTAAAAGCTGTGTCTACGTCCGTTTTAAAGGGTATTGTCTTTTCCTTTGATTACGGCCCTGATAAAATAAACAAACCCGTCAATATAATTCATGATGATGACACATCAAAAATTAAATTGAAATGTACGGGCTCAGAAATGATGGTTTTTGTAAGATATTTCGCTTTACTAGTGGGTGAATACATATCTGAAGAGGATAAAGTCTGGGAACTGTACCGTCAGTTACGTGAAGTATTGGACCGAATTATGACTGAGAAAGTAACTCCTGCTGATGTTGTACAGCTAAAAGACTCTGTTGAGTACTTCTTAGAACTATACAGAGAAGTAACTAATGATACTCTGAAACCAAAATTTCATTTTCTTCTCCATTATCCCGCCATGTTTTTAAAATTTGGTCCACTGGCAAGGGTTTCGACGATGCGATTTGAGGCAAAGCATAGAGTGTCAAAAATAGCAGCCCGAGCAGCTTGTAGTCGGATTAATATTTGTAAAACTGTAGCCGTGAGGCATCAGTTAACAATGCACGGGTTCTTCCTAAACATCTGTAAGCCTGCTGGTCTAGATTGTGGAAAAGCCACATTAATAGACTTGGGAAAATTTGAAAGCCTAAAAAAAGTGTTCCCCGACATTTATCCCTCTGATATTTATTCTGTTAAATGGGTCGTGAGCGATTGTGAAAAAATCAATGAGAAAAGTATTTTGATAGCTGACCTCTTGTTTTCTGACATAGAGCCACAGCTTGTTCAGGTAGAGGATATTTACATCAACAAAGCCAATAGTGCCGTTCTTTTATCTTGTTCTCAGCTTACAAATCTAGGCTTCGATTTTCATTATGTAGCGTATCAGGTTAAACATTCAATTGAAAAAGTGTACCTGACACTTGATGAGGTTTTCTCAAAAAAACCCAACACATTATCCGTTTTATCTAATGGCTCAATGTATGTAACACTTCGCACTAAAATAACTTAATTACATCTTAAACTTGTAATCATTTGTAACTTGTAATCATTTGTTATTCTACATAAGTAACTTGTAATCATTTGTTATTCTACATAAATTTGTTGTTCTACATACTTATATACCTATATTATAAGCTCGCTCAATAAATCTTACTCTCTTCATTTTGTTTAATCAAAATTATTATCTGTTATTATTCTTCTTCTTTTAAAGTCAACAGAATACAGGTTCAGAGGTTTCGTGAGGTATGCAGAAATATGCATGAATAGTAAGAAATATTCATGCTTAATAAGCATGAATAGTAAGAAGTATTCATGCTTAATAAGCATGAATAGTAAGAAATATTCATGCTTAATAAGCATGAATAGGAAGAAACACTCATGCTAAATAAGCATGAATAGGAAGAAACACTCATGCTAAATAAGCATGAATAGGAAGAAACACTCATGCTAAATAAGCATGAATAGGAAAACACATTCATGCTAAATATGCATGAACCTAAAAACCGTTCATGCCAATTATGTATAAAGGGGATGCATAAAATATGCAGAAATATGCATAAACGAAAATGCACCATGCTAATTATGCATGATAGGGATGCATAAAATATGCAGAAATATGCATAAACGAAAATGCACCATGCTAATTATGCATGATAGGGATGCATAAAATATGCAGAAATATGCATAACGAAAATGCACCACGCTAATTATGCATGATAGGGATGCATAAAATATGCAGAAATATGCATAAACGAAAATGCACCACGCTAATTATGTATGAATGGGATGCATAAAATATGCAGAAGTTTCATACAGTCTGTGTGACATTTAGGCAGAGTTTGCATAGTCTATGCATCCTTGTATGCATAAGATTGATGACGTCATCAATATTGATCAATATTGATGACGTCAGAGATAGCATGAATTCATGAAAACGCATTTATGAAAAAAATGAAAAAAACAGTCAGGCAGAATGTGCAGATCCATATATTATGAAGAATTCTGCATGCTGACATGCAGAATTTGGCTAATTTTTTTCAGCGTGCACAATCTGTGTCTCTCACAAATAATTTTATTTATTTATTTACACTTTATTTTTTATACAATACATACAACAATAATTTATTAACAAAGATAAAAAAAAAATTAACAATAGGTATTTACAAAATAAGATATGGAAAAAAAATAATAAATTTAAATGTACAATGTCTTGTAATTCGGGGCGAAGTTTTTTTTTTTTTTTTTTTTTTTTTTCTTCGGCATTCTTTTCAAATTATTATATAACCTAACCCTCAGAATCTTATTACGAAATATATAAAAGTTTTATTTAAATTTCAATCAACAAGATAGTAACAATTTTTATAAATAAAAAATTTCTTTCATTTGACCAGCATCTGGTAATGAACCAAGGATGCTGGCCGCATTACCCCTCTGTATATCTAGGGAGAAAACTTGTTTTATATAGTTTGGTGTTCGGGTGTCACCTGTTTTCATCATGGCTTTCTTCCCTACTTCTTGCATGAACATTTTCATTTCCTTGCACCAGGCTCCTCCTGTCTCTGTGCTGAGCGCAACAAAGTAATACCCATTTGATTTTACTGTCATGTATTTGTTGTGTTTTTTTTCTAGCCCCAAGTTCTGCTGCAGCACCTGCGTTTTCAGAGGTTTGTCGGATATAGGATGCTGCAAATGTGTCAGCGCATGTGTAGTCCCATACGAGACATTGACCTCTAGACCATGGGACAACAGACATTCCATCAGGTCTCTTGCCGTCTTCTCTGATGAGACCGCTTGGTTCTAGGATGGAAGGTATCTCTATGGTTGCCAATATCCTTTTTATACTTTGATTGGCCGCAGCGTGTCGGAAATAGCGACCAGCGCTCTTTTTACAACTCAATGCATGTAGTCCTTTTGAGTCAACAGTTACTCCACAAGCACACTGATATGGACGGCAAATATCGCATCCTAGTCGTAATCCCATACATACGCGAAGTTAATGCCTTAGGCATTCTCTGCCACTTAATCACCCTGTATTCACAATTTGTGTCTCTCACAAATTATCAGTTGCACTAATTGTGTGTTTGCGAATAATTACATTGACACTAATGAGTCATTAACTAATCACTAGTAGTCACCATGACCCGTTGGTGTAACGCACAGTGACCTTAGTTCGAATCCCACCTGAGTGGAAAATTTTCTACTCGGTACTTTTGATGTCTGAGGGTCCACCCATCATATCTCGTGAGGATGATCTAGAACGGGGGTCATATTTCTCTTCTAATAACTGAAGATGCAGTCTGTCTCGAATGACCTAAGACGGGGGTCATATCTCTCTTTTAACTGAAGATGTCTGTGCAAAATGACCTAGATCGGGGAGGTCATATTTTTCTTCCAGTAATATATAATATATCTAGAATTTTTAGCATTGTTATGAAGTAAAAAATAATAAAATTCTCGTTTTTCAATTCAAAAACAAAATCCCACTTTTTTTCTCAGATTCAAAATTCAAATGAATTATGACTTTTGTTTTTCTCTTTTCTTTCTCTCTCTCTTTATCTGTCTCTTTCTCTTTATCTCTCTTTCTGTTTTTCTCTCTCTCTCTTTCTCTATCTCTTTTTCTTTCTCTCTGTCTTTCTCTCTCTCTCTCTCTTTCTTTCTCTCTCTCTCTTTCTCTCTCTCTTTTTTTTTTCCTCTCTCACTCATTCTCTCTCTCTCTTTCTTTCTTTCTCTCATTCTCTCATTCTCTCTTTTTTCTATCTCTCTCATTCTCTCTTTCTTTCTCTCTCTCTCACTCTCATTCTCTCTTCTTCTCCATATCCTACATTTTCAAATGTTTGACTAGGTATGTAGGTAACATACAGAGATGTATGTAGGTAACAATGTAACATACATCTTTCAATTTGTCATAGTTTTTATTATTTTTCTCAATCATACTCAAACACTAACCTCTTAACTTGAACTCTCATTATATTTACGCCTCCATTTTGATAAAGATCACATGCTTTCCACTCCTAGATTCCAGATTTTCACTCTTATATTACAGTTTTCTAATCCTATCTACTCTTATGTTCCAGTTTTTCATTCATATGTTCCAGATTTCCACTCACATGTTCCAATTTTCAACTCCTGTCTTCCAGATTTCCACTCCTGTGTTCCAGTTTTCCACTCCTGTGTTCCAGTTTTCCACTCATATGTTCCAACTTTCCAATCCTGTGTTCCAGTTTTCCACTCCTGTGTTCCAGTTTTCCACTCCTGTGTTCCAACTTTCCAATCCTGAGTTCCAGTTTTCCACTCATATGTTCCAACTTTCCAATCCTGTGTTCCAGTTTTCCACTCATATGTTCCAAATTTCCAATCCTGTGTTCCGGTTTTCCACTCCTGTGTTCCAGTTTTCCACTCCTGTGTTCCATCTTTCCAATCCTGAGTTCCAGTTTTCCACTCATATGTTCCAACTTTCCAATCCTGTGTTCCAGTTTCCCACTCCTGTGCTCCAGTTTTCCACTCCTGTGTTCCAACTTTCCAATCCTGTGTTCCAGTTTTCCACTCCTGTGTTCCAGTTTTCCACTCATAATTATGTTCCAACTTTCCAATCCTGTGTTCCAGTTTTCCAATCCTGAGTTCCAGTTTTCCACTCATATGTTCCAACTTTCCAATCCTGTGTTCCAGTTTTCCACTCCTGTGTTCCAGTTTTCCACTCCTGAGTTCCAACTTTCCAATCCTGTGTTCCAGTTTTCCACTCATATGTTCCAACTGTCCAATCCTGTGTTCCATTTTTCCACTCCTGTGTTCCAGTTTTCCACTCCTGTGTTCCAGTTTTCCACTCATATGTTCCAACTTTCCAATCCTGTGTTCCAGTTTTCCACTCCTGTGTTCCAGTTTTCCACTCCTGTGTTCCAACTTTCCAATCCTGAGTTCCAGTTTTCCACTCATATGTTCCAACTTTCCAATCCTGTGTTCCAGTTTTCCACTCATATGTTCCAAATTTCCAATCCTGTATTCCAGTTTTCCACTCCTGTGTTCCAGTTTTCCACTCCTGTGTTCCATCTTTCCAATCCTGAGTTCCAGTTTTCCACTCATATGTTCCAACTTTCCAATCCTGTGTTCCAGTTTCCCACTCCTGTGCTCCAGTTTTCCACTCCTGTGTTCCAACTTTCCAATCCTGTGTTCCAGTTTTCCACTCCTGTGTTCCAGTTTTCCACTCATAATTATGTTCCAACTTTCCAATCCTGTGTTCCAGTTTTCCAATCCTGAGTTCCAGTTTTCCACTCATATGTTCCAACTTTCCAATCCTGTGTTCCAGTTTTCCACTCCTGTGTTCCAGTTTTCCACTCCTGAGTTCCAACTTTCCAATCCTGTGTTCCAGTTTTCCACTCATATGTTCCAACTGTCCAATCCTGTGTTCCATTTTTCCACTCCTGTGTTCCAGTTTTCCACTCATATGTTCCAACTTTCCACTCCTGCGTTCCAGTTTTCCAGTCCTGTGTTCCAGTTTTCTACTGCTGCTTTCTTCCGTACCACTGTGAACATGTATGTATGTATATTGTATACATTATAATGTATACGTTTTTCATGCTATTTCATAATTGGCACACAAACTATCTCTAACAAGGAGAGTTTTTTTGCTCTCTCTTTATCTCTTTTTTTTTCTTTCTCTGTCTTTCTCCCTCTCTCGCTTTTTGCTGAACCAAACTTTTAAAATTCAATTTTACTGATGGTGAAAGAATTGAGTGAGAAAGAGAAAGAAAGAGAGGGAGAGAGAGAGAAGGAAAAAATGAAGAAAAACTGATATAAAGATAGTTGAGTTTAAAACAAAGAGAGATGATAAATTATAATTAAACATATTCAAAAGAGAAACTAACCTCGGTAGATTGATCGATAAGGTGGCGAACTTGTATCCTGGAGTTCGGTGGTTCAAGTCTCATGTTAGCAAGAAAAACTCTACAGCAAGTTTGATTGTAAACAATCCATGGTATTTTTTTTATGAAATGTTATAATTTAAGCATGTGTAGAGTAAAATGATAGTAAAAAACAGAAATGGAGAGAGTGAGAGATAGAAGAAGAAAATGAGAGTGAAATACCTATAGTTTGATTGAGTGAGAAAAAGAGGAATAAAGAAGGAGACATATAAATAAAAAAGAGAAAGAGAATATTCAAGATATTTAGAGAAAGAGAGAGAAATAGAGAGAGAGATAGAGAGACAGAGAGAGAAATAGAGAGAGAGATAAGTGGAATTGGAGAGTGTCTGGGTATGAGCAGTACGAAAAAAAATATGCTGAAATCTCAAAATGAAGACATTTACCAGACTGAAAAAAGATAGGAAAAAGGAGAGAGAGAGAGAGAGAGAGAGAGAAAGAAAAAGAAAAAAGAAAGAGAGAGAGAGAGAAAGGGAAATAGGTTAAAATTATTGGAGTGTACAAGAATATGATAAATTGGAAACGTCGAAATGGTAAAGAACTACAGCAAGCTGTGGAGAGTAGAGGAGACTAGGAGAGAGAAAGAGCTAGATAATGATAAAGCAAAGAAAAAGAAGAAGAATGTTCACAGGGGTTTACAAAATGTTCTATTTTTTTTTTTTTTTTTTTTTTTTTATTATGAAATTCTTTATTAGATACAAAGGCATATCTACAATACAAATAATTATTACATAAAAAAATATAAAAAATATCATAAAAAAAGAAATGCATTAGAAATATTTTTGAAAGAAATTCTAGGTAATAAAGTTGAATCCCCCTCCTCTCTTTGTTTCTCTCTCTCTCTCTTCTCTCCCTCTGTCTCTCTTTCTCTGTCTCTCTTTCTCTATCTCTTTCTCTTTCTTTTTCTCTTTCTCTTTCTCTCTCTCTCTTGCTCTCTCTCTCTCTTTCGATGAGTGATTTAAAGAGGTCAACACCTCAACCAGCCAGTCTATTTTTTTTCTCTTATTATGAGGAAATAATGTGACCTGTCGATTACACGTTAAAACACCCAACCGGTAAGAAATTATCTGTAACAAAAACTATGGTTCTTTTGATAACCTCTGCATGTATCGGTAGTTCAGTGGTAAAGGCGGCACTCTGTGGATCCAGGGTTTCCAGAGGTCGTGGGTTCGAAACCCAGCCCGGAAAGGAAAGTGTATCCTAATTAACGGAACCTAAATCTTTTGCAAACCCCTGCATTTTGTACAGTCAAAAAAGAATAGCAGGCTCAAAGAAGGTTGTGTTATTTCGGTTATTTCTTTTTTAAGAAGGAAAAGAGGGCCCCAACTAACGGAACATGCTTTATAGAAAAGCGGACCCAAAGGCGGTTATGTTATTTCGGTTGATTTTTCAAGAAAGAAAAGTGGATCCTAATTAACGGAACTTAAGTATTTTGGAAATCCCTGCATTCTGTAAAGTCAAAAACGTTTGAGTTAATTCAATTGGTAACCACTGAATTTATAAATAATTGGTAACAATTGGTAACAAATCTCAATCATTAGATCAATCATTTTGAGAATTAGATGATCAAGAAAAAAAATTAGACAATTTTTTAAATACGAGTATGATTAAAATATGTAAAAAAAAGATGGCTAAATTCGAATGTACAATACAACTCTTTAGTAATGTACTCTGAAAAAATTGGTAACCCCTGAGTTGTGCACAAACGGCAAGCAACGAATGTTGTCTGTGACCCCATTGTAAAGTCAAAAAGAGTAGCACATAAACTGCTAATATGCTCTAGAAATCCTTTCAGCTTTGTACTGTACTTCCTTCCCGAGAAGATGAGAAACAAGAGAAAGGAAGTAAATGAGGAGGAGAGAGTAAAAATGGAGGGGGAGAGAGAGAAAAAAAAATCGTGAAGAGGAGAGAGTAAGAAAGGAGAGGGAGAAAGAAAGATGAAGAAAAGAGAAGTGTAGACAAATATGGAGGTAGGAGAAAAAGAAGGATGGATGGAATGAGAAAGAAAGAGAATGAAAAGAATTCTAAAAATTTATTTGTATGGAGCAGAGAAGAGGAGAAAGAAAAGAAGAATGAGATGGAAGAGGAGAGAGAGAGAGTAAGAGAAAAGATGGAGGAGGAGAGAGAGAAGTTAAAGAAATGAAGGAGAGGGAAGAAATAGGAGAGAGGAGAAGGATAAAAGATGTGGTAGAAAGACGAAGATAGAGGTTGAAAGGAGGGAGAGGTTAGGTACGAACAATAGAAGGAGGAAGGGAGGAGAAGAGAGAAGAAGATAGAGGAGAGAGAAAGAAAGAGAATGGGAAAGGGGATAGAAAGTAGAGTTGAAGTGGAGCTGCTTAAAGGAGAGGTTAAATGAAAGAATGGCTGGTCTGGAATCCTGATAAGTGTAATAATTTGTTCCCTAGAAACCAAGATGAGGTTAAGCGGTCTTAGGTAACAATATTGTGCCCCAGGAGAGGATGGTGGGTTATTAGAGGGGATTAGAGTCCCAGCAGATAGATAGGTTGAATTCACCTGTCTTTACAACTAATATGTGCCAAGCCAACTGCTGGTCTAATCCCTGTATTTATATTGTCCCCCAGCCAGACTGCTGGTCTAATCCCTTACATATATTGTCCCCCAGCCAGACTGCTGGTCTAATCCGTCCCCCCCCCCCCCACATCCTGTTTATAGTCCCCCAGCCAGACTGCTGGTCTAATCCCTTGTACATATATTGTCCCCCAGCCAGACTGCTGGTCTATCTAAGTCCCTTTCAACCTGTATATATTGTCCCCCAGCCAGACTGCTGGTCTAATCCCTTTATATATGTCCCCCAGCCAGACTGCTGGTCTAATATCCCTTGTTACTATATATTGTCCCCCAGCCAGACTGCTGGTCTAATCCCTGTTTATAGTCCCCCAGCCAGACTGCTGGTCTACTCCCTGTTTATAGTCCCCCAGCCAGACTGCTGGTCTAATCCCTGTTTATAGTCCCCCAGCCAGACTGCTGGTCTAATCCCTGTTTATAGTCCCCCAGCCAGACTGCTGGTCTAATCCCTGTTTATAGTCCCCCCAGCCAGACTGCTGGTCTAATCCCTTTACATACAGGGTGGACCAAAAAAAACGTTTACACCCGTTAATGGTAGATTACTGACGACATTTCTAGGACGGATCTGCAATCCGTTTTTTCGGATTCGCCTTTATAACTGCACAAAGTGATTTTTTGCAACTTTCTGAAAAAGTCCGACTTTGGCTTATTCTTCAGGTCAGAACTTTTTTCCTATTTAAGATGAGTTGATTCTGAACATTTCTGCAGAAAGCCAACAAAATTTCGATGTTTCTTGCTACACTACTTTGTTTTTTACGGTTTGGTTTGGCATCTTTTTTGACACCTGAATAGAAAAAAAATTCTCATGTAAATTTTTTACACTTTGAAACACTCAAGATTTGCCCGAGCAAATTTTGGCACAGACATGGGCAAGTTTGATAAAAGTTGGCGGCCAACCCAAGGATGCTAAAAAATAATTTTACGATTTTTTATCACGTGATCTTCTGGGTAAACAAACCAGGTAAGTCTCAAAAAATGATGTTCAAAATCTTAAAAGTGTTGACCGTGTAGGGTCGTCTTGTATTCAAAGAGTAATTAGCTATTTATGTCTGATAATTATTTTCCTTGGAATTAATTAAAGGCCAGTCAAATGAATGATTGTTTGTTTCTTGATGATAGTTTTCAAGCATATTTTTCTGCATTCTATGAAATATTATCTTTAAACTTCTTGAGTTTTTTTAGTACAAGTTACATAATTATTATTATTTGGATATGCATTTAGCATATGGAGCTGCCAACAGGAACATTTGGGATCACGTGAAAAACATAGTTTACGAAATACCAGTGGAGACACAAGAGTAGCAGAATCTGGTAGCAAGAATCCTGATGGCATTCGATGATCTGACAGAAAAATCTGGAATCTTCCGCAACATTCGACGGAACATGAAGAAGAAGTTCAACTTTTGCATCCAGGAAGGTGGACGCCACTTCCAACAGTTCCTCTAAGGGAATTGAGAAGGGAGAGAGAGAGAGAGAGGAGAGAGAGAGAGAGAGGAGAGAGAGAGAAAAGAGAGAGAGAGGCAGAGAGCGAAAGAGAGAGAGAGAGAGAGAAAGGCAAGAAGGTAGAGGGACAGTTCTGAGTTAGAACTAAGGTACTAAAGTCACCATTGGTTTCAAAAAATTTGTGTGAGGAGAATCCATAGTGTGTACTATGGCTAAATAAAAAATGGCAGCCAGCGTCGATGGCATGTTGAATACACCGGTTCCCTTCAGAACACCGAAGTTAAGCGACATCCAGCGAGGTTAAGACTTGGATGGGTGACCATTCAAATTCTAATTCTCGTGACGCTGGCTTTTCCCGGCCCCACTCAGGCTGGGTGAGGTCAATGTGAGTAGCAGGTTTGTGAGTTTCCTGCGAATGGAGGGTAAAACCCCCGTCGTGATATGACCATGGCAGTTGAAAGCGACGTTAAACCACACTTAAAAAAAAAAAAAAAAAATGGCAACAGTCTTTTTTATTTTGTAGTCATGAATTTTTTGCTGGCTCTGGCGTTCGGACCGGGTGGACTAGCTTTTCACTGAGCTAATCGTGCGCGTCTAATCGTTTCTCATTGAACTACTAACACAAAATGTTTTTTTAAATACCTTTTTGTTTATATCAAAATAGAATAAAACATATTAAAGACTGCAAAAGTTTATTAATTTTCAAAATATTATCTTGTTTTTTTCAAGACTTCTATTAAGAGTTGGCTATCGGTAAATATTTTTTATTTAATTAGTATTGTTTATGATAGAAGAACCTACCTACATATTTACCTGGATTTATTTCATAACCTCTATTTTCGTTTGGAAAATTCGCTAGTTTTTTTTTTCTCTCATAGGGAAGCATAAGAAAAACCATCCTTACATTATCAAGGCAGTCTCTCAGGGGCTTACATGAATAATAATTATGTGTATTGTGATACCAATAATATCTGAGATAACTCAATTTACAGATGGTATTACCCCCAAAAAAAACCATAAGTTGTTGGTGTTGCAACAGGTCAGATACAGGTATGAATAAAATATTTGATAATTAAAATATTATTCACCGTCGAGAATTGAACCTCGGTCATGCATCTTACACTCTTAGCACTACCACATCTAGCTAACACCACTGACAATCTGAGAAGCACGAAATTTATCATTTGAATTTTCCTAAACTGGCTGATGAGGCTTGTGAGACCGCGGTATTCAAAAAAAGAAATGTAAACAATTTATGTAAACAATACAAGACGCCCTTACACAGTCTACAGCTAGAAAACTCTTAGGATTTTTGAATAGTTCTTGGCAAACATCTAATCATTTTTCCCAGAAGATCACGTGATAAAAAATCGAAAAATGATTTTTTAGCATTCTCGGGGCGGCCGCCAACTTTTATCAAACTTGCCCATGTCTGTGCCAACATTTGTTCGGACAAATGTCGAGTGTTTTATTTAGTAAAAAAGTTTTTTTGGGTGTTTTTTTTCTGTTCAGGTGTAAAAAAATATGACAAACCAAATCGTAAAAAACAAAGTAGTGTAGCTAGAAACATCGAAATTTTGTTGGCTTTCTGCAGAAATGTTCAGAATCAACTCATCTTAAATAGGAAAAAAGTTCTGACCTGAAGAATAAGCCAAAGTCGGACTTTTTCAGAAAGTTGCAAAAAATCACTTTGTGCAGTTATAAAGGCGAATCCGAAAAAACGGATTGCAGATCCGTCCTAGAAATGTCGTCAGTAATCTACCATTAACGGGTGTAAACGTTTTTTTGGTCCACCCTGTATATTGTCCCCCAGCCAGACTGCTGGTCTAATCCCTGTTTATAGTCCCCCAGCCAGACTCGCTAGTACCGTCCTGCTTATTCCAGCAATTTGTTTTGTATATCATTATTATGTGGTCAAAGTCTTAACTAAATTATGAAAAAATCATGTATTGAGGGGGATTCTAATAAAATTATATACTAGCTTTTAAAACTAAACTAAACAAAATAAATATAGAAGAAAAGAGAGAGGAAAAAAAAGAAAAGAAAAATTAAATACATCGTATTTAGTTAGTATTCATTTTTTGGCAGCAAACCAGACCTACTGTATTTCTCCGCCATATTTTCAGCTTTTCAAGTAATGTTCTAATACTGCAACGCAGGAAAACCCATGTCACATGTCCGATGGAAAATTCCCCGTGAAAATGTCACAGACTGTTCTGTGGACTGTAACATTTTACCAGACACTGTCATCGAATAATTGTACTGGAGGTTTCCGCGAATATCAGAAGCAAGGCATTGCGAAAATACTGAATCATCAAACAAAAATATATTGCTAAGAAAATTTAAGACGCTATTTTTTTCAAAGAGTCATTGTGGCTGACTGTTGTAATGAAAATCTGTATGATAATACTTTTTATTTGAAGGAAACCACCAGGCGAGATCAATTCTCAAACCATTTTCTATCATCTAACACTCAGAGTCTCATTATTATGTGGTCACAAACTCAAATAAATGAAGAAAAATTCATCCACTGGGTGGGATTCGAACCAACGGATCCCTACGCTATCTGGATTACCAGACTACAGTAGAACCTCGAATATCCGGCCCTCTACTGTCCGGATACTCGATTATTATCCGGATTATCCGGATTCAAGAAATGGGCATGTAAGGATCCGAGACATTGGATCTGGGCGTCCATATAATTCAGCGCTCTGTGATGAATTCAGAGCTCGCGGGTTCGAAACCCAGCTGGTACATACTTTATCAATCTTTAAAATAGTCTCATTTTAAATGTATTAAAATATGAGGTTTGTATTGGAGACATAAAATATACAATAAAAGTAATATATTTAAAAAAAAAAAAAAAAAAACATGACTATAGTTATCTTCTCATTTGGTAAATTTACCACAGTATAATACGTCTTGGGTTTACTAATAGAAAGATGGGACTAATTATGTTACTATATACCAGGGGTGCCCAACCTTTACAGAAGAAGATCTACCATAAAGTCTCAGATAACCAAAGCGATCAACCCCCCCCCCCCCTTACAAATTCAATTTTCACTCTGGGCTTGAATGTTTTAATGAAGAATTCAACCAAATTTTGAAGATTCAGGAAGTCACGAAACCTAATTAAATTCTCATGAGCTAAGGAAAGGAGATCTCGGATTTATTCTTGTGTGAGAGGCCAGGAAACCTCGTTCACAATAATTTCGTAGTTTAGAGATTTAGACTTTTAGAGCGTCATGTCACCTTTCTGGACGTGATCGACCCAAAATCACTCCGCGATCGACTGGTTGGGCAGTTCTGCTATCTTAATATATAAATGTCAAAGTCACTCACTGACCACACTGACTGATCATCGCTCTACAGCCCAAACCGTAAGTCCTAGGAAGCTGAAATTTGGTAGGTAGCTTTGTCTTATAGTCTAGATGTGCAATAAGACGGGATTTTTCGAAATTCCCACTACAACACCTGCCATTGGCGAAAAAGGATTTTTTTTCCTTTCACGGCCATGCCTCGGCCCGCAAAGCGGGCGACAGCCCGCTAGTATACTATAAAGATATAAAATAATTTCTGTACGAGAAACAGCCCTGTTCTAAAAGTCTGTATGCTCAAAATTACAACATAAAGTCAAGTTCCTCGCTTATGTTTACGATGTGGGTTGGAGCTATTCTTATAAAAGTTTATAAACTTAAAAAGTTATGCCAGTGCATGTCTCATCTCTAAGTTATTCTGCCTTGTCTAGTGCTATAGCTCTAGCTGACTTAGACAGGGCGTATCAAAAGATCATGTACAAAAAGAAACCACGCATAGTAGAGCTCAAATAAAGGCCACTTTGCTTAATAAACCCCTATACGGAAATGGACCCCAAGGTCTCTAGAACCACCACGTAACCCCCCAATAACTGTGCCCCTGATCGGGGAAAAAGTGCGAAGTACTCACCAAAGAAGCATGATAACAATCGCAGGCGTCATGTTAAAAATGATGTCTATCGCAAAATAATTCGATTTTTAATAATTATTTTTCGATTTGTAAGTCCCAACTTGTGGTGGCCCTAGCGACCTTAGGGTCTATTATTGTATAGGGGTTTATTAATTAAGTGGCCATGACCTTTTTGTACATGACCTTTTGATACACCCTAAATAATAATCATCATAATAATGACAATTCTTAATTTTGAGTTTGTCTAGCAGTGTTATTTTTTTAACAACTTCAAGTGCAGTTTGTTCTTATGATGATGCACAAAAAAGTGAATTAAGTTTTCTCTAAAAGATTTCTGCCATAGTTTATGATTTTCGTACATTTCGGTTTTTATTCCTTTCTTATTTCGTAGCCATGAAACAGGACCTACTGTAGACGCTTGTGGTGTATGTTGTAGTCTGCCCATCCCGTAGTATGGCTAGTATGTCTCCCCTCTGATGGGCGAGAAGTGACACAATATGTACCTCACTTTTAGGTGAAAAAACAAATAATCATGTTTGTATAATAAACTAGCCGCGTTGCAGCTAGGCCTGCCTCGCGGTACCTTCACCGAGGCATGGCCGTGCTGGTGAAAGAAAAATATTTGCTAGTTATATATTGTAGTTAATTTGATACATTTCTTTTCTCACTTCATAATTATTGTCATGTAAAATCAAAAACTTACATATGGGTTTGATGGCAGAGATTGCCTCAGACAATAATCACGACCTTTGTCAATATTATTCTTGTCAATAAAGAGTTATTATTATATGTATGATAATGTATGTGCAAATTTCTTTATATTGCGACACGAAAAGTTGAAGTAAAAATACAAATACGTCACGAAACAACAAAATACCTCTAGTACCTATATGTTAATTATGTTGAGAAAAAAAATCATAATATATAAAAAAATAAACTAGGAAAATTTGTCTGAACGAATAAAAATTTGAAGAAAGTGATAAAAATAATAATAAAAATAACTAAAAAACACCCCGAACCTATTGTCTCAAATTAATAAATTTTATGCGCCAGACGAACCACGAAACTTTTGGTTGAAATACGGCCGCAAGCGCCGTGCTTTTGAATTGGTTAAAAATACAAAAAAAAGGTTAGAGAACAACATACTCGTATTCTTAGATTAAAAAAATAATAGGTGTCTTTTCTGATCATTTTTTTGATAATTACCTATTATTATTATTATACAACGCTTTATTAGGTATAAATGGACATTATGTACATACAAATAATTAATTTAACAATGAAAAAAATGGAAACAATATATACAGGGTGGCGCAGTGCGCATGACTACATTTGAAATTGTTGCCATACGTTTAATATTTGAGTTAAGATATTAAAATAAAAAGTATTTTGTAGAAAAAATGTGTAAATTTATTTTACATGAGTCAGTTTTTCAAGTTTGAAAGATGATGTCCGACAAATGACGTCCTTGTTACACATTCTGCGATACGTTCGCTAAAGTTGTCCATCACGTTCACCAACATCTCGTCAGGAATCCGAGCGATTTCACGGTGGATAGAGTCCTTCAGGTCAGCAACGCTACGAGGTTTGTCGACATAGTTCCTAAACTTTAGATATCCCCTAAAAAAATCACACGGAGTGAGGTCGGATGAGCGGCGGGGCCACAGTCGAGGTCACCATTCCGGGAAATCACACGACCGGGAAAAACCTGACGCACAAGATCCATGGACCCTCATGCCGTGTGTACAATGGCACCGTCTTGTTGGACCCATAGTATGTATTGTGTTTTTAGCGAGCGTCTCGAAGACTGTGCGTCTCGAACTCGACAAGAACGTCATTTGTCGGACATCATCTTTCAAACTTGAAAAACTGACTCATGTAGAATAAACTTCCACATTTTTTCTACAAAATACTTTTTATTTCAATATCTTAACTCAAATATTAAACGCAATGCAACAATTTCAAAAGTGGTCATGCGCACTGCGCCACCCTGTACAATGAAAATGAAAAAGAATAGAAAATATATAAAAAAAATAAGTCCTAACTAAAGGGCGGGGTTATTGCCTATGGCAATCTCTTCCACCCAACCCTATCAAGTTTGGTAATTACCAGTAATTAGGTGGGGGTAACTTTTTTATTATTCATCCTAGATGGGGATTGTGACACATCAAATCCAATGATTTTGAGGTGTTAATTACGAATTCGGTTTTGATTTTCAGCTAACTGTTACATTTGAGTCACCAGTGGCTTTTGGTCCTGTTCCCATTCCTAATATGGCAAGAAAAGTCGTGTGGTGTTTACACCAGATTTTTTTCTCTCTGTCGAAAAGTGAAGAGGAACGGAGAACGGAGAAATAATTTTTATATTATTATTTTATAATTATACTTGGACAGTGATAAGAATAATTTTCACTTTATTTAGAAGAAAAAAATATTTTCTTCTCAAGAAACGAAAAAACATCATGTTTTTTTTTTTTTTTTTTTTTTTTTTTTTTTTTTTCTTTACTTCTTCGAAAAGTTGCTTGACATTATTTTAATCTTTAAAAAAAAAAGTAGTCACTGTGGCAGGGGTCAACTCTATAACAAAATGGGCGAAAGTGCTTCATAAGGGAGATACACATCTCTAAAGGTTCTTTAAAAAAATCATAGATTTTGAATTACGCCTTACCTGTTAGAGTTATTGAAATTCTTGGGCTTTATTTTCCAACTAAATACCGGCTGAAATCATCCCAAAATCAACACAATCTTAAAGGACCGTTCACATCGAAGGCATAATGAAAAATCATCAATTTCAAATTTGAGGCACTTGTCTTGTTTTTAGAGAAAAGTTATTCCAATCTTATCCGTGTAAAATAACATGGTTATTCATTTGGCGAAAACCAAATTCAAATTCAATTAACCACCAAAAAAGTATGGCCTATTTTCTTTCATTTAACCCCCCTGTGGCCGTCCCTGAAAGTGCAATGACCTCAATTCTCACATCAAAATAACGGCGTCATCTTGTATTGGGAGTCATTTTTTTTCCGCGTTTCAATAACTCTAACAGGTAAGGCATAATTCAAAATCTATGATTTTTTTAAAGAACCTTTAGAGATGTGTATCTCCCTTATGAAGCACTTTCGCCCATTTTGTTATAGAGTTGACCCCCCCCCTGTAATGGTACATAAAATACGTGGTTAAAATTAATGCACACTTTTCTGAAACACCCTGTATATATATCTTTAAAAAAAATTGATACCCTGTACTTTGTCCCATACTCCACCCATTCGTCCATTTCCCTTTCAATCCTCTTCACCATCACCTTCCCCCTTCATTAATTTCCCCTACCCCCTCCAATAATTTCCCCGCCCATTCCTTCCCTCAATGGTTAATTTAAGGGAACCGACTTACTGAGATAACTTCAAATGTAGCTCGCTTCACATAGTGGTGCAGAATTCAGAGAGTAGCGCAGAGTTAGTAATTCGATTAGAGAGACGGGAACTCTTTTTCATGTCAAAGTAGCGCCAATATTCACTGTGCAGTAGAAATTCTCTTTACAAAAAAGAAAAATCCCGATAGAAATCCCGATCTTAGTTAGAAGTTTGCGAGTAAGTAATAGAATTTTAAATTGCACTTTTAAAGAATCTCTCTGCATTAGCCTCCACTACTTTTTTTACTTCCGAGAAATGTCTTATATTAAAAATCGGAAGTACTGTAATTTTTATTTGTTAAAGTGACATTGATTAGGTTCGATTTGTAACCTGGAGGTCGATTGTTCAAGTCCTGGATACAGCGTAGATTTAGTAAAGCGAGTTTGTGTAGTTGTGATATCACGAAAGGGAGTAACACAATATTTGATAACTTTTTGAGCTTTATTTCTGGTATATATTATACTGATAATACATTACTTCTGGTAAACTCTACTACAATCGAGAGAGAACTGGATATAAGAAAAACCTGAATATAAGAGGAACCTAGATATAAGAGAACTGGATATAAGAGACAAATTCCCAGGTCAAATTTACCTCTCAATATCTGAAAATAACCTCTTTATAAGAGAAAAAATTGAAATATCTTGCTCTCATGTTTTGACTGTAGTGTGGAAAAAAGCAAAATGAAAGAGGAAAATTTCAGAACAGTATTATCAAGAGCTTCTTCAAAAAAAATAAAAGCTTGTAATAGGTTCTCTGTAGCTTGATCGACAAGGCAGCAGACTTGTAACCTGGAGTTCGGTGGTTCAAGTCCTGGTTTCAGCGTAGATTTAGTAAATTTCTTTATTTCAATCTCTAATTCCCTCTCTATGTCTCTCTCTCTCCCTCTCTCTCTCTTTCTCTCTCTCCTTCCCTCTCTATTTCTTTCTCTTCCTTTCATTAACACAAATATGAACGACACAAACAACAAAGACATTTCAAGTTGATCACCACGATTTAATTTTTTTTAGCTTTTGAAGCATTGTGCAGTTTTAAATTGCAATCTTTGCTTCCTCCTAAACTAATATACAGAATTTTGTTCCCGAGGGGTTCTGTGCGGTTAACATTGAACCCACTTACCCCAATAACCTAGTTTGGTTAGAATAATATATTTCTTTTGGCGTTTTTTGCTTAACTTTCATTTTTATCTCTATTTTTTCCCCTCTTCTCTTTCTCTTTTCCTCTTTCTATTTCTCTTTTTCTTTCTGTTTCTCTTTTTCTTTTTCTTTCTCTCTCTCTTTCCCTGTCTCTGTCACTTTCTCTTTCACTTTCCCTTTTTCGTTCTCTTTTTCTTTCTCTTTCTCTGTCTCTTTCACTTTCTCTCTTTCTCTTTTTTTTCTCCTTCTCCTTCTCTTTCGCTTTCTTTTTCTCTCCACTGACCTCAGTGGACAATAAGACGGTGGACTTGTAACCTGGAGGTCAATGGTTCGAGTCTCGGTTTCAGCGTACATTTAGTAAAGCGATTTCAGAACTAAATCATAATTAATTAAAAATTGATTTTTTTTAAATTAAAAAGTGAGAGCAGAAATACATAATAATATATATTAATAGATAACTAATATACATACATTTTTGTTCGAACATAGTATGTAGAAATAATTAGAATAATGTTATTCAGAGTAAACGAAACTTTTGTTCGCAACTTTTTCCCCGTTTTTTAATTACAAATACATAAAGGAAAGGTGAATTAATGTAGTAACTGGGGCTTTGAAGCCGAAAGACCTAAGTTTCCCAGTTACTGGGGTTTGACGAAGAAAAGGCCGCTGGTTCAATAACGCTACTACAAAGGGGTGTATTATAAGGTATTAAATTTACACGGAAAGATAAAAGGAAGAAACAAGCTACTACTACGAAATGAGATTGGATGGTCTTACCTTGAGTACTTGTACCAAGTACTTACGTACGCCTTTAGAAGTGGATCAAAGGGGGTAGATTGAGGAAGGAGCGAAGACGTACCCTGCCTGACCACTGTTTGTAACAATCTGAACGAGCCATCGTCGTTCCCAATCTATCGTACCGAATTTCTGTGGCTTTCTTTGTAAGAACATATGATATGCCTATCATCTGATATCGAAGTGTTATCTCTAACAGTTAGGGGCGTAGAGATCGATTGATATGCGCGGGGAAAGTTTGGAGGCAATTCAAACTGGAGTCACATGGCGTGAACATCCCCCCAGCCTTGAAAGAGTGCACTTTCAACCATTCAAAAACAATGCAAATAATAAATGAAAATGGTTAAAAGCAAATAATGCAAAATATCAAGAACAAAGAAAGTTACAGTAAATTAGCAACAATAGATAACTACAACTACAAGATTATATGTATATAAAAAAAGGGGAAATTGCCTGAGCAAAACTACAAAACAAAATAAAAAAATTGAACTTATCAAAACTACAAAATAAATCAAACTTGCCTTAGCAAGATACTCTTAAGAAAAATAGAAATTTGCCTGAACAAATCACCAGTGCTACCACCATGAAGAAAAATAAAATTTATTTACAAGTCTCATCATATTATAATGTGAAACATAACAATAAGTAGGTAAGTACCTACTGCGAAGGTAAGGGACACAGTTTATTAACTGGCCGCTTCAATTCACCCTTTTGGGTTTTAACTAGAGCCACGCGAGCAACGCCGTCCTTCCCAGGATAAGTCTCTACTACTTTAGCAAGTGACCAATGTAAGGGTGGCACATTGTCCTGCTTTATTAAAACTATTTGTCCTGGACTAAGAGGCGAGGAACTAGTGTTCCATTTTTCACGCGACTGTAAGTCATGCAGATATTCGGAGTTCCAACGTTTCCAAAATGTTTGGATAATTTGATCCAATAACTTATATCGAGTAAGTCGATTTGGATTTTCATCTACTACGTCTGAGGCCGGTAGGCTTTCTAATGGAATTTGGGTCAAAAAATGTGCAGGAGTGAGGACACTCGGTTCTGAAGGGTCTGAACTCAAGACACATAATGGACGAGAATTCAATAGAGCTTCTTTTTTTTTTTTTTTTAATGATATTTATTTACAGAGGAGACTTAACAATCAGAGTCCTTGCTCCTCTAAGTATTTAGTTGCATCGCGCAACACACAAAGTTAATTGAAATTATTTATATATAAAAATTACATTATAACAGATTAGAGTTATAACAATATTATATCAAGAACTCTGATTATTTCACATAATTGGCAATGGTATTAAAAGTTAAATAAACGGGTAAATCAAACAATGTATAAAGTATAAACAGAACACAATAAAAATTCAAGTATGTAGTATCCCCTTTGAAATATAGATAATAAAGAATAATTGAAAATTTAAATTCAAGAATGTAAAAATTAAATTTTACTAAATAGTTTAGCAATTCTAAGGAATCGAATAACTTTATCCGCATTATTATTTTCATTAGTTAAGATATCTTTCAAAGAATTAGAAATGAAACCTACTTTTCGCCTATAGATTTCCAGAGCCGGACATTCAGATAAAACATGTTTTATGGTTATGAGGACATCACAAACTGTACACAAGGGCGGGTCTATCCTATCTAGTAAGTATTTATGAGTTAGGGCCGTGTGCCCAATTCTAAGTCTTGATAATACAACTTCTTCTTTTCTATTATGTCGATTCGAGGTACTCCACAGATGGACGTCTTCTTTAATTCTTTTCAACTTATTATGAATTGGGATTCCCTGCCAGTCATGTTTCCATTCATTCAGAGTAATACTTTTATGAGCACTCTTGATGTCATCTGATGTAACGGATAGGTATGAATAGTCGTAAAATATATGAGCGGCCCGAGCAGCAGAGTCAGCACGGACATTTCCGGCTATGCCGAGGTGACTGGGTATCCAGGTGAACTTAACTTCCACTCCGCGATCCTTCTGAAGTTGTACTAGCAAACTGCGTATATTTTATACAGATTGGATTTTTCGGGAAAACTTGCTGAATACACTCAAGTGCACTTTTTGAGTCTGAATATATTACAATTTTGAGTTTGAGTTGATCAGTTTTTTCATTTATATATTTGAGGCAATAAAATAGAGCAAACATTTCAGCAGAAAATATAGATGATACAGAACTTAGTTTGATTTTCTGTGTTTCATTTTTATATGTAAAAGCACAAGTTGTAGAATTATTACTTTTAGAGCCATCTGTAAAGCAAGGAAGATATTCCATATTTTCACTCTGGTACTCAAGAAATTTTTGATGACATTCAGTTGGTGATATATTTTCTTTCTGGATTTTAAAGAGAAACTCAACTTCCGGTATTACAAGAGTCCATGGGGGAATATTTTTAATAACCTTCATACATGTTAATTCATGTATCGGAAATAAATTAATTTTATTTATTCGAGCAGCTAGGGAAAGAGGTTTATTATTAGACATAGCTGATAAGGCAGGGTTAGCTGAAAAAACTAGGTGGAAGGCGGGATTGTCTGGATTAGATCTAAGTCTTGAAACATAGTTAATAATAAGAATTTGTCTTCTATACTTGAGAGGCATTTGTCCGGATTCTGCTTGTAAGCTGACGACTGGTGACGACCGAAAAGCTCCAGTTATACATCGGAGAGCTGCATTTTGTACTGGTTCCAACTTTGATAAGCAGGAATCAGTAGCAGAATTGTACAACACACAGCCATAATCTAAAATTGGACGAACATATGATTGATACAGTTGTAATATTAATTTTCTATTTAATCCCCATTGTGAATGTGATAATATTTTTAGTATATTCAGTGCTTTTAGGCTTTTGGATTTAATATATTTTATGTGTTCTTCAAAGGTAAATCGACTATCAAGTATGACGCCCAGCCATTTAACAGATTGAACGAAATTGATGTGTCGATCTTTAAATCTTAATGTAGGTGGTCGAGTGTTTTGTTTTCTACATCTACTAAAAATCAAACCACATGTTTTAGAAACAGAAAAATCTAAACCATTAATTCTTGTCCAAGCTTGAAGACTTAAAAGGGACTCTTGAAGAGGCTGCCTTACTGATTCAATATCTTTTCCACTTATAAATATTCCAAAGTCGTCTACATACATGACATGCTTTACTGAAGGGTGCAGGTTATCAGCTAAGTCACATGTTGCAATACTAAAAATGCTACAGCTTAGCGATGAACCTTGTTTAATTCCGTTATCAATTTTAGTTAGAGAAGAATGATACGATCTATTACATTTCACAATGATGTAATTGTTTTTGAGAAAATGGGATATATACTGAAAGAGGGGTCCTCCTATTTTCCACTCAGCCAGTTTGTCTAGTACCTTTCTTCCCCATACTCTGTTGTACGCGGTCTCGATGTCCAGTACCACTGCAGCGGTTATTTGTCTGTTTTGAATAGATTTACTAATTTCATCTTCAAGCAATATTAAATTATCAATGGTCGATCTCATTTTCCTCGATCCGCTTTGAAAATCGCTAATAAGATGGAAATTATCTAATATCCAAGTTAGTCTTTTGTTTATCATCTTCTCGAAAATTTTACAAGAACAGCTCATCAAAGCGATCGGTCGGTATGAGGCAGTATCAAGGGGGTTTTTACCAGGCTTCAGTACTGGCACAATGTAGGAAGCTTTCCATGATTCTGGGAAAAGACCATTTAACCAAATAATATTAAATATTTCAAGCAAGAATTCTAGCGCTGCTTCTGGTAGATTAATTAGCATGGGGTAGCTGATGCCATCAGGACCACAGGCATAAGATTTGCATCCTTTCAAGGCAAATTTTAATTCATATAGTGTGAATGGTACATTTAATTGGGGATGGTTACCTAAGCCAGGATTAATAGGTTTGCTTTCTTTCACGGTCTTATAAGTTCTAAAACTGGCACAGTATTTGCTATCTGACGAAATATCACCGTAATGTTTCGCTAGCATGTTGGCCATTTCTTTCTGATCTTTGATTTTTTCTCCCTCACTATTCAGAAGTGCTGGAATTGAGCTAAAGGCCCTTTTACCTTTGAAACGTTTCATATGTTGCCACATGGTTTTACTATCTAAGTTATACTTAATTGTATCCATTAGATTTATCCAGCTCTTTTTCTTACTCTCCTTAATTTTCAGCCGAACTTGAGCTCTAAGTTTCTTATATTCAATAAAGTTAGTGGGTATGGGATTTTTCTTGTAGATTCTTAAACATTTTTTTCTTTGTTTAATGAGATTTTTTATGTCATTATTCCACCACGGAGTATACTTTTTCTTAGGGATCATATGAAATTTAGGAATAGCTTTGTCAGCGGCATCCAAAATATTTTGGTTTATCATTAAAAATATCTGATCAATATTGTTACCTGTTGTAGTTAATGAATACTCAGATCTCAGGTGAAATGTTATAAGAGACTGATATTCATCCCATTTGCCTTTATTGAACAACCATCTGGTATCAGTTTGGCTTGAATCTTGATCTAGATTAAATTTAATAATAATTGGAAAATGGTCAGAAGAGTGGGTATCTTCTGCAGTAGACCAAGTTATCTCAGTGGCTAAGGAAAGTGATGTGAAGGTGAGATCAATGGCTGATAAGGTACCATAAGAATTATTTAAATGTGTGGGCGATCCAGTGTTGAGTAAGTATATACAGCATTCATATTTATAAATTTTTCTAATTCCTTGCCACGAGTGTCCACTTTCTCGCTTCCCCAAAGGTAATGATGGGCATTCATATCACCACATATTATATAGGGTTGACTTAGCTGAGATATCAACTGAGAAAATTCGGCTTCCTTTACAATGCTGCTACTGTTGCCGGGGCGAGCATACAAATTACACAGGGTTACATCTTGTTTAAGTTTATTACAAGTAATACGCACCACAATCACTTGTAAATTACTTGAATGATTAACACTGATGAGTTGTGCATGGCAGGAGTTGTGAACCAGAATCATAACACCGCCACAAGCTATCCGACCGGAACTGAAGTCCTCACGGAAAACTTGATAGTTGGTGAAGTCAACTGAATCTTTAGGAAGGAGGTGAGTTTCTTGTAGAGCAAAAGCAAGAGGTGAGTTATTTTTTAGAAGAACGTTTAATTCGTCCCTTTTGTTCTTAAACCCGTTCATATTCCATTGAATAATACTGTCTAGGAAAGTATTATTATTTGCTGTATCTGTCATTTATAAAGTTATTAAATATTATGTTTTTTTTTCCTAAATAATCTATGTACACCAAATTTTATGTAACGGGTAAGTTATATACAAATTAGAAACTAAATCAATCAAATCAACATCCTAGGTGTGGGCTACCAATCTGTTGGTAGTCCATACCCGTACTCGAACTTGTAGTCTGTAGATTAATATTCTGGTCTATATTATTAGAAATCATCATTGGAGAAAGCACTGGAGTATCTGAAATCGTCATAGCGGAGTCTCCACTAAACTGAATCTCAGGCTGCTGTGTAAGATTAAACCATTTTTCATTTTCACTATTACGTTTGTCTATTTTATTATTTTCACAGCCTTCGTAAATCATTCTGGAAATTTGATTGCCTTTATAATAAGTCTGAGGCTTAGTGATTTGACTCATCGTCTCGAATATATTTCTATTCTTTTTATTTTGTAATGCGTTTTTCTCACGATTAAAATTGGATTCTTCGGTTTTTCTTTTTGGAGGTCTGTTCATATTAGACAGAGGAGGAGGAAAATAGCGGTCAAAAGTTCTGCGGT
This sequence comes from Bactericera cockerelli, assembly GCA_024516035.1. Taxonomy (NCBI): domain Eukaryota; kingdom Metazoa; phylum Arthropoda; class Insecta; order Hemiptera; family Triozidae; genus Bactericera; species Bactericera cockerelli. The sequence continues at coordinate 30,271,015 of CM044963.1, read as the reverse complement.
TGTTAGGCTGGTTAGATCTCAATGCAGGATATTCACTATTGTATTTACTACTTACATTGCTTAACTTTTCATTTCCTAATGTCTCGAGTACAGCAAATGAATTCTTAGTACGAACCGAGTAAGAATCTGTTTCTTTGGGAAGTAAAGCGTCGGCCTCGGGGAAGCAGAGGCTACGGGTACTCATCAGTATCTTGATATTTTTCTGTCTCTCGTACTCAGGGCATGACTTGCTGTTGGAATTATGCTTTCCACCGCAATTCAAGCACTTGATATCTGCTAGGTTACATACATGTTGACTGTCGTATATCTCTTGATAACATTTGGTACATAATTGATTATTTTTGCAGGCTTTTGTCATGTGACCAAACCTGAAACAACTAAAACACTGAATGGGATTCTGAATGAAAGGCTCGCAAGGAAGTCTAGAGTACCATAAGTATACATAATTAGGCATATCCTGACCTTCAAAAACTATCTTAACAGTAGAAGTAGGTACATAGGTAGCTACTCCCTCAACAAAAGTTTTCCTATTTAATCTTTGCATGTGGATTATCTTAAAATCCCCCGTATCAATATTGTCACGGATCTCTTCTTCAGTAATTTCCAGGTCGACATCTCGGACCACCGCGGCGCGCGACACATAGTTGCCAGGGATAAAAGCGACGAACTGCTGCTTCATTTTTTCATTTTCAACTATTGAATTTGCGCACTTGGATGTGGCACAAACAACCAGAAACTTGTTACGATTTAATCGCTTTACTTCAAGAATGTCAGGACTTTTATTTGTTATCTCAGCAAGTAATTTTGAAAGAATCAACCCTTTGATATAACTATAGGGACGCTTACCACCAACATTGACAGATGAAGTTGAGTTTGGTTTCATTTGGATGATCAACTTGTAGGTATCACATCTCATTCCAGCATTATACAACAAGGCTTTCTTCTCAGGAGGCTCGGAAGTGTTTATTCTATTTTCAGAGTTTAGAGTGTTTGCATTTTGAGTGTTTGAAGTGTTATTATCATTATTTTGTTCCAAGGTGTTTCCATTTTGAGTTTCAGCAGTGTTTTCGAATTCCATATCAGTTTGAATATTTGGCGGTTTTCCCCCGCCGGGGTCACCATCAGACCCGTCGCCCATCGTGAGGAGTTGCTTAGCAACCTATCAACAGCCCATGGTGTCAGCTGACACACAGGCAAAATGAAAAGTTTCAAGTATTTACACCACAAAAAAGTGAGTGGCTAAAAAGAAAATTCTGATCAACAACTGTTCAAATAGCTATGACGTAATGACAGTGACGTCACTCTAAATCACAAAAAATTTAAGAAAAGGGGCAAATTCTTAATAGGGCACTTTATATGATTATATTAGCACAGATATGTAGTAAGACACAAGAAAAAGGCTTTAAAAAAGTCCAAAGATAATATAAACTGTTCGTTAATTTGATTTTACGCTTTTTCAGGAAAAATTTGCGGAGAAATCAAAAACAACACAACACAAACAACGGTTGCTAAGGGAAAAAAAGTTAGAGCTTCTATTTGTGCTGAAATAGTACACAGCTCTTCAAGCGAAAGTATTTGAGTTCCTACACACCTATACAAATGTGATTTGACAGCCTTTACATTAGCCTCCGAGATACCATTAAAGTGAGCTCCAGTGGGAGGAGTAAACTGCCAGGTTATCCTATGAACAGATAACTCCTCACTGAATCGAACTTTATATTCGTGAGAGTTTAATAATGTGTATAGTTCATCAAGAGCGTTTTTTGCACCAACGAAATTCGTACCGTGGTCTGACAAGACACTTTGGCAAGGACCACGTCGGGCCAAGAAACGCTTGAATGCGTCTAAGAAAGTGGGAGTAGATAGATCAGAAGCGACCTCTAAATGAATAGCTTTTGTTGCCAAACATACGAAGATACAAATGTAGGCCTTCTGACTCTTCTGCCCACGTCTACGAGAAATAGTGATATAGAAGGGTCCCATGAAGTCTAGTGCTATGTTAAGAAATGCTTTAGCCTGCTTAAGGACCCTTTCTTTTGGTAAGTCTGACATAAATGGATTTTGCGACTTGGGAGACAATCTAAAACAAGTATTGCAATCTTGCACGATTTTT
>CM044963.1:30187236-30268802 GCA_024516035.1 Bactericera cockerelli | reverse complement strand
AAATGCCTACAAGATTCAGAAGAATCGTACTAATTACCTTGTTCGTCGTGCGAAACGGTGCTTTGCTGGCGGCATTCTGAAGGGTGGGTCAAAATCTACCTGGAGGAAATTGAACTCCTTGGGCATCGGGAACTTAAAGTCATCTCCTCCAGTCACCTTCGGGCTGGATGAGCTGAATGAGTTCTTCGTGTCCGTAGTTCCTCATCCATGCCCCCTCGTTAAGAGGACCATTCTGGATGGTATTGAAAATAACGTTTTTGTTTTTGATACCATACCTGCTGATGTGTGGTTCTCTTTTGAGGAGGTATCGGAGGAAGCGGTCAGTACAGTGATTCGCACTATCAGATCAAAGGCTAGGGGATTCGATGAAATCGACATTTCTATGGTGAGGATGTCTTTGGATCTTATCCTCCCATCGATCACACAGATTTTTAACCTATCCTTGACGTCTGGAGTATTTCCATCGGAATGGAGATCGGCAGAGATTATACCTTTGAATAAGGTCTCAAGTCCTGCCTCCTGTAGCGATTTCCGCCCGGTGGCAATACTGCCAGTTCTTTCTAAAGCCCTGGAAAAGGTTGCTTCTCAGCAGATCTTGCAATACATCGAAGCATTTGACTTGTTCGACCCTGTTCAATCCGGATTCCGTCGAGGCCATAGCACGTCTACTGCTCTTCTTAGAGTGACAGACGATATTCGTTTGGCAATCGACGCCAGAAAAGTGACTATTTTGGTGCTCTTGGATATGAGCAAGGCGTTCGATTCCGTCGACTTTGATGTATTGCTGGCAATCTTGGGCAAGTTTCGTTTTTCAGGGTCTGCTTTGTCTTGGATAGGTAGTTACCTTCGAGGACGAAGGCAGCGTGTTAAACAGCGCTGCTCTGTCTCTGGATGGAGAGACATCTCTTCAGGCGTCCCGCAAGGTTCCGTCCTGGGCCCTCTACTTTTTTCTCTGTACATATCTGGTCTCCGGCGAGTCTTTAAATCTTGCAAATACCATGTCTATGCAGACGATATTCAGATATATACACATTGCTTGGTTGAGGAACTCGCTGAGACAATATGTGTGTTGAATAGAGAGCTAGAGGTTTTCCAGAGTTGGGCCAGCGAACTGTTTTTGTCCCCGAATCCTGCTAAATCCAAGGCACTCATCCTTGGAACACGTTATTTCTGTTCATCAGTTCTCCCAACCCTTAATCTGCCACCTCTGGTTCTGTCCGGTACAGCTATACCAGTTGTGAATGATGCTAAGAACTTGGGAGTTCTGATTGATGATTCCTTAACCTGGACGAATCATGTTAGTCATGTGCGGAGGAGGGTGTTCTTCTGTTTGTACACATTGGGAAAATTTAAACATATTTTCCCAATGGATCTTAAAAGAAGACTTATTGAGTCACTCGTGTTTCCGCACTTTGACTACTGTGACTCCGTCTATGGTGGATTTGGTGTGGACTTAGGACACAAATTATAGTTGGCTCAAAATGCATGTGTGAGATATGTGTGCATGTGCAATCTGCGAAAATTTGATCATGTTTCACCTTCCTATTCCCAGCTGGGTTGGATAAGATTAGATCAACGGCGTGATCTTCACGCCCTGACTCTCTTATTCAAAACACTTAGCTCAGAAAAGCCACAGTACTTACGCAGTGCTTTCTGCTATTTATCCGATATAAGCAGATACAATACGAGGTCTCAAAGCTCTAAAGACTTGGAGATTCCTTGTCATAGATCTTCAGCATACACAAAGTCATTCCATGTTCGGGTTTCACGTCTTTGGAATGCGCTGCCAGTTGAAATCAGACATGCGCTGAGTGCTCCCAGCTTTATTCATTCGATCAAACAGTTATATGCTGTTGATCAATGAGCCTTCTTCTTCTATTTCTTTCTTGGGTGTGACATTTTATTTTATTTATTTTTCTCTCTATCTCTTCTTTTTCTACTTTCCCCTTGTCTGACCACCGGGTTTTGCCTTGTGGAATGATTGAGGGGAAATCATCGGTTGGGTGGAAGAGCTCACAGTGTGAGAATCCTGCCGTTAAAGCCATAAAAAAAAAAAAATATATATGCTTGTTAGCTATTTACATAGAACATTTATATATTTTTTTTTAAAATAAAAATTGGTCTAGCACTGATATTTAAGAAAATGTGAAATAATAATTTTGGACAAAAAAGTGAAATACCTATGAATGCAGGATTTTTTGTAAAATCTAGAATGTAGCAAAAACAGTATTCTATCATATAAAACAAATTTGAGGCAAATTGGTTAAGTAATTTTAGAGATACAAGTGATTTAGTAAAAAATCTCAAAATTGCCCCTTATGTACCATATGAACCAATCACGAGAAAGTATTTTGACCATAATTGGCAGTGTATAGTTATGATGAATTTATTAATATAAAAATGTGAAGATATTATAATTTATCATTGGAAAAGTCAAGATCATGGAAGAAGAATGATGATGTAAAAATCGTGAGTACGTTTAAAAATCTGTTGGTGAAGGTCTGAACATGTTTGTACTGTGTAAAATTAACAAAGCGTATGTGTATAATATTAACAGAATTATACATTTACTCGTCACACTTGACGTTGCTTAACTTCAGTGATCGGATGAGAACACTTGTATATTCAAACTCCACTCGCTAACGAAATACCGGTTACTGTCGTTATAGGTTTCAATGTAATAATAATAACTTTCTTTAGAGGAAGTTAACCGCCAGACGAGGTTAAAGCTCAAAGCATTTTCTATCACCAAACCCTCAGAGTTTTATTATTATGTGGCCACAAACTCAAATAAATGAGGAAAAATTCATGCACTGGGTTGGATTCGTAGCAACGGATCGCTACCTGGATTATTAGTAGTGTTTTTAAATAGGTATAATCTATCAGATATACCATATTTCTTTGTTAAATTGTTATTTTTTTACATCCAATCTCTTTAACTGTACCAATTTGAAAATGTAGGTGTCAAATCTGTACACGTAATAATAATAATAATAACCACTTGACTACCATTGCAATTGGATCGGTTGATTCGATTAACAACCTGGTCAGAGGCACACATCTGGTCCATTCGATCCACTTAAGTTCAACTCCAGTGGTTGGTTTGTTAACAGCCAATTCCCGGGTCTTTGTCATTGGCGACCAAACCAGAAATTTAGTCTGAGGTTGGCAATAGACAAGTTGGTTGCAGATCTTTTAGACTTCTTCATCGAATTTGGTGACTTCCTTCTACGCTGACCGGATTTTAGGTCCTTAAACTTATAACTTCTAAATGAAATGTACCTCCTGTTTCATGGCTACGAAATAAAACCGTCTGTGAAACACTCATCTTTAAAATTAATTTGAAAAAATAAGCTTTCTGTAGGGCATAGTTTTGTAACAATATTCTCTTTACCTCTTTACTATTTAGGTAGGTATTTTTATAAAAAAAAATAAATTTAAGACACAATGTTCCATTTTTTTTCACACAAAAAAAAAAAAAACAAAATAGGTACCTATTACAAATAAAATAAAATAGAAAATTAAAAATACAATTAGTATTAGTATAGCTTTATATTAGAATGACATCATTATCATAGGAGTTGATGATTTCATGTGATGTTTTGGGGTATAACATACCTTTTAAACTACTAAGATCATAATATCGATACTGGGATCTCACCTTTCATTCACCCAAAACTTACTAAACAGTTAGCCACATTTGTTTTCCCAGCCTGAGTTGGGCAGGAACAGCCAGAATCACGAAAGCGAGCATTTGAATTGGTCAATGTTATGACTGACATTGACTTATTTTTTTTTTTTACACTTTATTAGATAATAGGACATAATTATACAATACAAATAATTACAAACGAAAATACAATATAGAATATAAAAAATAAAAATAAAGAAAAAATAAATAAATATATACATAATATATGTCCTAACTAAAGGGCGGGGTTATTGCCTTAGGCCATCTCTTCCACCCAACCCAACGTGACTTCACAATCACCCATCATATTCACTGGTAGTCAAATGGTTAAAGCGCTAGTCTGATAATACAGGTGGCGTAGGGATCTGTCGGTTCGAATTCCACCCAGTGCATGAATTTTTCCTCATTCATTTGAGTTTGTGACCACACAATAGTTAGACTCAACGGGTTAGGTGGTAGAAAATGTTTTGAGCCATAACCTCGCCCATTGGTTACCTTAAACCTTAAACTAAAGATTGTTATTATTATTATCATAAAACTCATGGAGGAATAAGATATTGAAATAGTCATAAAGCTTACCTCATTGGTCATTATGTTTATCAAACCAAAAAACTAACCATAATAATAATACTCTGTAGTGGAAGGTAACCACCAGGCGAGGTTAATGCTCAAAGCATTTAGGTAAGGGTTGGGTGGAAGAAATTGCCACAGGCAATAACCCCGCCCTTTAGGTAGGACATTTCTTTTTTTTTTCTTTCTTGTATATTTGTTAAATCTTTTTGTTTTTCTTTATATTTCATTGTATTCTACTGTATATATTTTTTGTTCTACCTAATAAAGCTTAAAAAAAAGCATTTTCTACCATCTAACCCTGAGAGTCTTATTATTATGTGGTCACAAACTCAAATGAATGGGGAAAAATTCGTGCATTCGGTGGGATTCAAACCAACGGATCCCACGCTACCTGTATTACCAGCCTAGCGTGTTAACCACTTGACTACCAGTGTACAACCATGATGGACGATTCAGGGGACAGGTTTGAGGATGACAAGTTCTCCAGTATTCCTCTATGCAGAAAAACTCAATTAATAGAAGTGAGATGACTCTGTGGTAGCAACACTCATGAGAACCACAAGACAAGTGTGTACACAGCACGACAACTACAGTCATTAGAACCATGGAGTAAGAGGTAAACTAGAGATGCATGTATTTTACTTCCGAGAAATTTCTAATATTAGAAATCGGAAGTATTATGTTCGTTTTTGTAAAAAAAAATACTTTTTTGCTGCGATTTCAATTTTTTTTTTTTTTTATCTCTGTACGTTTCATATTTCTGGACGTTTCATAACTTCCTGAGCAACTTTGGTTTTCGGTCTGTCGGTCCGTTGGTCTGTAAATAATAATACTTGTAACGCGCAAACCTCGGATTTTGATGAAAATTTTCACACATATAGTAGACGTTCTGTAGATAGTCCCATTTTAAATTCATCAAATTAGTACTAGCGGTTCTGGGTGAAAGAGACCAATGCGCCTGACCACTAACTTTTTACTGAAACGTTATATCTCGAGAACGGTACACCCGATTTTGATGAAATTTTGTGTGTATATGCATATTATTGTTTTACATGGCTATCGATCCTTAGCGGGGCAGGAATTTTTCTGCTCTGTGCTTGGATGTTCGGGGTCCACTCATACGTCGTGAGGAAAAATGAGTAGTTATTTGTATGAGAAATTAATGTATTAAAATAATTCGAAAAAGTAAAGGAGGCTCTTAGTAATGCTGTGATACCCACAAAAATTATGAAGAGGCCTTGTGCTTCACCACAAATAAAACTATAATTATATGTATAGTTCTACGGAATACCTAAACACTGTCCATGGACATATATATACTCACAGGAGCTGCTGAGGGTGCTACTGAACTATTTTCATCTTTACCTAAGTTCATTTTTTCTGTAGAAACGCTCGAATCTTGGGCAGAAAAAACAATGGGATTTATAATAATAATTACAAGTAATAGCTAAAATACATTGTCAGCTAGACCTGTAGTATCTGTATAATTATAGGTACCTAATAAAGTGAATATCCTTGTGCCCGCAGCACGGGTGTATATTTACGAGCCTAGCTCTATTTACAAACAGAAAACAAATAACATCAAAATGTCACATAAGAAAGGTTTAAAAACAATCATATTACAATTATCAAAAGAAAAGAAAAATCAAGTAAAGTTAAAATCAGCACTGACATTTGCTGCCCTCACCATCCTATTTATTGGAGCATTATACATGTAGTTTGTGGCACATGTTGCTACGTGGAATGTGTTGCTCCTCCTAAGTCTACTGTGGCAGCCTAAAGTAACGGAGGCAAGCAGTTGGATTTATAAACAAAGTTGGAAACATTTGTAAACAAAATATGTAGGTACTGGAGAACCAAAGGCGCTATCATACTTCTTCCAAAAAAAGTAGTCACTGTGGCAGAGCGAGTTAGCGCGCTAGGCATTGCACACATGGTGACCTGGGTTCGATTCCCAGCGGGGGAGGATTTTTTCTGCTCTGTACTTGGATGTTTGGGGTCCACTCATACCTCGTGAGGAAAAATGAGTAGTTACTTGTATGAGTAACGACCAGTGGCGGCATTACCAGAGTAAAAAGAAATTAATGTAATAGAATAATTCGAAATGTAAAGGAGGCTCTTAGTAATGCTGCGCTACCCACAAAAATTGTGAAGAGGCCTTGTGCTTCACCACAAAGAAATTCGTACATACATACTTTATTTATTTATTTAGAAACTCTGCTAATAAAGAGTTTCTAAATAAATAAATAAATAAATACTTCTTCCAAAAAATGTCACTTGTAATCCAAAGAGGAAATTGCTCAAGTATTCTGAGTAGTTTGGCCTCTGGATTACAAATGACAGAGATCAAGCTCGCGGGAGGGGAGCGCTCGTCAAGTAGCACTCGCCAGCAGGCCTAATCTTAATACAATACAGGGTGTCCCGTATACAGATGCAAATATTTTGAGGGTAGGTTCAGCCCACCGTGGACTATCATATGAGCGAAACTTGCAGTGGGGCATTTTGCTTCGTTAAAGAGTTATGGCCAAATCCCTGTTTTTCCCACAGGTCTAGAGGTCACTTGGATCGATGCACGTTTTTAAAGAAATGATAGCCAGTAAGTAATTTTTGACTTCATGTATGGATAGTCATGCATATTTCCCTTGAAATGCAGTTGGTTGCATAAAAAAATATTGAAAGACCAGAGAGATATTTAATCATAAGTTCAATACTTTTCTAAAATTTGATTTTTCCCTGTTTTCCCTTTCGTGAATTTAGAGTACTTCTACAATTGCAATTCTGCGTATCACTAGTTAAAAAAAATACCCTATTATGTTTAGTTTTATAAAAAAGAAAGCTCATTTATATTACTTTAAAGATCATGGAACGCAGTACACACAAAGCTCAAAAAACAATTCTGAATCATGATGGAAAATTCAAAGTTGGCTGAATTTTAACAGAATTGGCGCGTAATTTGAGGATGTTTAACAGAGGGAAATTGATCATTCACAGTGGTCGGTCGGTGTGAACTTTTATGTGAATGAGGTTACGGAATCACATAGTTATCATGAGGAAAAATGAGAGAGGCTGCAACGAAAGCAGCAACCAGTGGTGTAATTATGGAAAAAGAATACACATGGAGAAAGACTCTGCGCTACCAACAAAAATTATGATTTTATTTTTAGAGGTAAAATTAAAAATATCATTTTTGTGTTTATCACAATCATGATATCAAAAACATAACAAATAGTGCCGAAAATTAACCTTGGGTAAAACTCGAACATCCAACCAAGGTTACTATTATTATTAATACTTTATTTTTATTTTATAAACAATTGGACCAAGCTTTATTTACATTTTTTTTTTACAATGAACATGGTAACAATTTGTGAAATAAATATAAACAAAGACTGATCAAGGGTGGTGATACAGTGATACATGTTTGTAGTTTATTGATAAACTACAAACATGATACATTCTGCAACACAGGACATGAAATGAAAAGAACCCAAAAGAATATGTAGCGAACCAAGGGCGATGTTTAAAGCTTGTGGCTTTCTCTTCCACCGAACAAATTGATCGCCTTGTTATTTTAACTATTAGATTTGATTGATAATAGTTGGTTAATAGAACTAATTGTACTCAGAAAATTTTCATTTATAACTTGCAGTTGGCACAAAAATAGTCACACAGACCGCTTCAGGCATCGAGTGTTCTTCAAAATGCAATAGCGCCCAGATTCAAAATTTGAAAGATGTGTTTCTCTCCTTCTGGTGCCGTTTGATAAGGCGTATCTCATTCGTTCCTTCACGCGTCTGAAAGAACTTTGTATTTATTGAAACAAAATAGCAAAGGGTATTTTTTTACCTAGTGATACGCAGAATTGTAATTGTAGAAGTACTCTAAATTCACGAAAGGGAAAACAGGGAAAAATTGAATTTTAGAAAAATATTGAACTTATGATTAAATATCTCTCTGGTCTTTTAATATTTTTTCATGCAACCAACTGCATTTCAAGGGAAATATGCATGACTATCCATACATGAAGTCAAAAATTACTTACTGGCTACCATTTCTTTAAAAACGTGCATCGATCTAAGTGACCTCTAGACCTGTGGGAAAAACAGGGATTTGGCCATAACTCTTTAACGAAACAAAATGCCCCACTGCAAGTTTCGCTCATATGATAGTCCACGGTGGGCTGAAGCTACCCTCAAAATATTTGCATCTGTATACGGGACACCCTGTATAAATGTCAAAGTCACTGACTGATCATCGCTCTACAGCCCAAACCGTAAGTCCTAGGTAGCTGAAATTTGGTAGGTAGCTTTGTCTTATAGTCTAGATGTGCAATAAGACGGGATTTTTCGAAATTCCCACTACAACACCTGCCATTGGCGAAAAAGTATTTTTTGCTTTCACGGCCATGCCTCGGCCCGCAAAGCGGGCGACAGCCTGCTAGTGACCTATATTAACAAGAAACATTTTTTTTATATTATTATCTGACCTGGTTGAAAGGTTTTCAGTGAAACCCTTACAATTAACACTGCGACCTAGTTAGATCTATTGTGACTAATTGATTCTATTTGGTTTTAACGTCCTGGTTAGAGATGAATAGTCAGGACGGGGGTTTTACCCTTCATTTGCTGGGAATCATACCAGCTACCCACATTAACCTCACCCAGCCTGGGTACGTCCGGAAATGCCAGCCTCACGTGTTTGGAGGGGATAGAATTTTCTTTGAAAAGTCTGCCCCAACCGGGTGTCGAACTTGAGACCTCTGGATCACGGGCAGTAGTCACAACCGTTACGCCACGGAGGCTAACACAAAACATAGTTTATATGTATTTTATTTTTCTATTATCTGTAATAAATAAATAAAAACTTGAAAACCATTTATTGTTTTTTTGCACTTAAAAGTTATTCGTGCCATTCCTAATCATGTCTGAAATTAGGTTGTAACGAGTTGTAACATGTAACGAACAAGGAGACTTGGAGGATGTGAATACCGTCTCCTGTTGTATACTTACTCATGGAAGGCAAATTGTTGAACAGAATGAATTACCAGGTAGACATGCGAGGAACATGATTCACGACTTTGGTGACTAGTACTAAGGTGCCAAGATTGCCAAGTATAGGTTACCAAGTATAATCCTATTGCCGACCTCCGTGGCTCAGTGGTTAAGAGCATTGGTTACTGACCAGGAGGTTGTGGGTTCGAATCCCGGCTGGAGCGGAAATTTCTGACCGAAATTGTCCGTTTCCGGAATGGCATGGATGTAAAGGTAAAGTGCCCTGAAGTAATGCTAAAGCGGTTCCGGGGCTCACTTACCTTCAAAAAAATAAATATAATTCTATACTATAATAATATAAACAAGCGTCGCGTCGTTCTGTCACTATAGTTAAACAACGTCCAAGAAAGAAACCATTCAAATTCAAACCCCCGTGATTTCGATGGCTATTCCCGGCCCTTCTTGGTTGGGTGATGTTAGTTTGATTAGATGGATTGTGAATTTTCAGCTCATGGAGTGTATAAAAAAAAAACCAACAACAATAACAACAACTAAGGCAAGACTGTGAAATAATATACACATTTTGTAATAAAGAGGAGTACAAAAAGAGCACGGATACATATCTACTTAATAATAGTCCATTTCCATTCTTAATAACTGTCTAGAGATTCGAGAGGTCGTGCGTTCGAAACCCGGCCACATTTTCACCACATAATAATAAGTCTTGGGCTTACTGCTGGAATAGTGGGACTTAATAGTCCTAATCGGGCAGTATAAATAAGGTAATACCTATTATGATCATTATTATATAAAGTTACGGACACTCTATTCGAGAATAATTATTCATCTTAATACCACTGACTGATCATCGCTCTACAGCCCAAACCGTAAGTCCTAGGAAGCTGAAATTTGGTAGGTAGCTTTGTCTTATAGTCTAGATGTGCAGTAAGACGGGATTTTTCGTAATTCCCACTACAACACCTGCCATTGGCGAAAAAGGATTTTTTGCTTTCACGGCCATGCCTCGGCCCGCAAAGCGGGCGACAGCCCGCTAGTGTGAACATAATTTATCAAGACACATTTTTTTCATGTGATTTGTGTGAACATAGCATCGTCATGACAGGGAACATTCTATAAACGAAAGATTACAGTGCAAAAATTCTGCTGCACTGACGACTAGTGTGACGGTTGTGTGAAGAGAATCTTGTGACGGACTGACGGTTGTGTGACAACCAATAATGGACCACTGGAAATTGAGTAAGACAATAGTTCTCATGAATATCTTTCTGTTTTGATTATGCTCAAACTTCCATTGGTCTGACAAACCAGCATGGAAAAGAAATGAAATAGCAACTTGTACAATTTTGGTTCACATTCTATTCAAGTAAAGTCACACAAAGTTTTTGACTTAGGCAATCCAGAGAGAACACTTGCTGCGTTACCTCTCTGGATTGCCAGAGACAATCTTTGTGTGAGAAAAATGCCCGCTCTCATGTCTCCTGTCACTCGGGCTAAAACGTCGCCAACTCTCCTGAAAAACTGTTTTGAAAAAACTGAAAATAAATTGAGGTAGACAATTATAGTTAACATAAATAACATAAATTCTATCTTTCTCTTTTGATTATGCCTGAACTTTTTCAAGTTATATAATAAAACAATTTCTTGTCCTAAATTATTAAACCCGTCGTCAGTAACTTGAATTACTGTTTTATTGTATAAAATTTATGTATCTGAGCGCACTGCAGTGCGCCAGGCCAAGTTCCAGCAAGCACGGCAGTGTATCTTTACACGAACCAAATCATCTGGTTTTTCACACCCTCATATCTCATAATTATGTTCAATTGATCATAGAGATATGAAATTTGGAACAAAGATTGTCCTAATAATATTAAAATGACATTGAAAATTTAAGATTCTATATGCAGAAAAATTTCACAGGAAAGTAATTTTAAAATTTGCAATTTTGTCACTGACTGACTGACTGACAGATAATAATAATAATAATAATAATAATATCGCCTTATTTATACTGCCCGATTAAGACTATTAAAGTCCCATTATTCCAGCAGTAAGCCCAAGACATATTATTATGTGGTAAAAATCCCAAATGGGAGGATAACAGGTCATGTCCCAGCTGGGTTTCGAACCCACGACCTCTGGAGTCTTTGGATTCACAGAGTGCCGCCTTTACCACAGAGCTACCGGGACAGATCATCAAAATTACAAGGCACTTCCCGACTACCTAGGAAGCTTGCATGATGGTAGGGTTCATTGTAACCGGAACTTTCGCACTTATCATGCTGTTAAACCGTGTTTAACAGCATGATAAGTGTTCTCTTCTATTTTGGGAAATTAATAAAAAAAAAATATTATTAAGAAACAAATTTAGTCTAGTTTTATTTACAATATCCTTGTATTATAAAGATCTAAAATTCAAGGACACCATTAAGTGTTCCATCATTAGTAGTTCTTGAGATATATGAGTGTCTCGTTTATAATGGGACACCCTGTATGCATTTTTTTTACAAAAACAAAGTTGATACAAAACTTGATCAGTATCAATCAGTATAAACAGAAAAGTGAGAAGTTGTACTAAATGTACAATTGTACATGAATATCAGATTTATCAGAACATACCTGGACAGCTGTTTCGAGCTTATTTGCTCTCATCAAGATCAAGGCCGATGCTAATAACTAGGACATTGTCTTCCACACCACCCTAATAAAAATACTTCCAATTTCTAATATCAGAAACTTCAAGTAAAAATATAGAAGAACTTGATTATGAAGTGAAACTCACTGCGTTCAGTCATTTGTTGCCCCAACCTACCCGCCACTGGTGGCGTCTTAATGACAATTTTCTCGTTTGCCTTGAAGATGGGTCCTCGGTAAATACCAACGCGAGCCTCCGGATCCGGAATTTCTTCACACAGGACCCGACAGTTCCATTCGTGGTATGTAAATATTTGCGGCAGGTGACAATATGTTAGTGGTGGTCATGATTATTGTTAAGTAGATTCAACCAAGTTTTATTTATAACTAGGGGGCTGCACCCACTTCGCGAAGCCATCACACACCACACACACATATACACACACACACACAGACACACACCCACGCACACACAGACACACACATGCACACGGACACACACACACACACACATATACACACACACACACACATGCACACACACTCTAGAGAGTCTAGAGCCACCATGCCTCCGGAAACCTAGCTGGGTAAGATATTCCAAGTCAAAGTTGTCTACCGAAACGTCCTGGGTAAAGATCATCTTCAATTTATAAAAAAAAAAACTTTAAATATCTACTTTCAATAAATATTTTATTTTAAGTTTTCACATAATTATGTACAGGGTTCTAAACAAATTTTCGATGGTTAGTTTTTTCACGTTACTTTTTAGCTGAGCAAAAAAAAGAAGAATCCAATAAAACTAATAATAATAGGAACAAATAACCTACTACCTATTACTAACTTTACCCAAGGGTGGGGTGGACTCAAATTCTTTTTCCTTTTTAATTGTCTACACTAAGCAAAACAAAATAAGGGCCACAAGTATTTTTGAAGATTCGGACCTACTACTTCAAATGTATAGGTTTAAATATGAAATAAAAGGTTGAAATTACTTCAATACATTCTTCTCTAACTATTTAGGTAAAAACAAACGAGTTTTTATTAAAAAAATTCAAGATTTTTATTTATTTTTTGAAAATGGTCGATTTAGAACAAACTTGTGAATAAAAGTTAAGACGCTTGTTCAACCATCACAACAGCATACCAAGAAGGAATTGAAATTTATCGGCTCCTTAATACCGAGTG
This sequence comes from Bactericera cockerelli, assembly GCA_024516035.1. Lineage (NCBI taxonomy): Eukaryota > Metazoa > Arthropoda > Insecta > Hemiptera > Triozidae > Bactericera > Bactericera cockerelli. The sequence goes on along the minus strand of CM044963.1, from coordinate 30,255,710 downwards.
TGACCTCCACGATCTGTTACACAAGACTGGACTCTTCTTGACATGCTTTGGATGAGTACATGGATGCGCTCTTCCGGAATCCTGTTCCATGCAGCTGTTAAAGCCTCCATGAGCTGATCTTGAGTCTGGATCTGGTCTTTTAGGGTTTTAAATCTCCCTCTTAAGGTAATCCCATGCATGTTCAATAAGATTGAAGTCTGGGCTTATCGCTGGCCAGCCGACAACTCTGATCCCCGCTGCTTGAAATACCTCAACAGTGGCTCTTGCCGTATGGGGGCGGGCATTATCATGCATGAAGATAAAGTTGGGCCCGGTTCTTTCGCTAAATGGAAGCACATGGGGAACGATGACATTATCCACACAAAGTTGAGAGGTTACCGTTTCGTCAACAAGGAAAACCAGATCGGTTTTCCCTTTGCTACTGATGCCACCCCACACCATACACTTGGTCCCCCATGAGGATCTGCTTCATGATTACAAGAGCTCTGAAACTTCTCTTCTGAGCATCGGAACACTCAAATACGTCTATCGTTGCTTTCAAATTTCACTTTACATTCATCCGAGAAGAGCACACACTTCCATTCCTCATCAGTCCAGTGCAGGTGTTATCTAGCCCACCTTAATCTTGCAGCGCGGTGTCCAGAACTAAGTTTAGGTTTACGAACTTTTCTCCTAGAGCGAATTTGTAGCTCTCTCAATCTATTGTGAATAGTTTGAGCACTTACAACTGTGTTGGAGTACTCCTGGAGGTCCATTTGTACGCGGAGGCCGAATGTGAACCGTTCCTGCAGGGCTGTCCTGGCTATAAATCGGTCTTCTCTCACAGTGGTTGAGCGTTGTCTCCCACTTCCTGGTCTTCTTTATAAATTTCCAGTCTCTTGGTAACGACTCCATAGATTTTGAATGGCTCGCCGTGACACTTGAAGCCTGTTGGCCACACTCCGCTGAGAAAGGCCCTCTTTAAGTAGAGTTACGGCTCTGATACGCAATTCTTGACCTAAATGGTGTCGAACCCTCGGCATGTCGATAAGAAACACTAAAAGTGACTTTAAATCAAGAGGAGAAGTTATTAAGAAAAAAATATTAAGGTAATCAACCCAACCGTTCGAGATAGGAATATTTACTGTTTTGATTATCATCTCAAATAATGATATTTACCTCATGACATTTATTCAAGTTAAGGTCACAATTCATACCTGACGTTCTAATTAACAAGATAAGTAAGATAACAAGAATAAACCTTCAATCCAAGGTGTACTATACATGATGATCTTAAAAATACAGGTGGCCCCTATTTTGTTTTGCTTAGTGTATATTGTTTCCATTTTTTTTTTTTTTTTTTTTTTTTTTTTTTTTTTTTTTTCATTTTTATAATGATTGTACTGTACATCTGTCTTTTTATCTCTAATGAAGTGTTTAATAATACCCTACTTCCTCAAATTTCTGTACTATTTCATAAATATTGTCAGAAAAGATCGAACGACAGTGAATTTTGTGGGAAACAAAAATGAAAACGAACGCAAGAAATACAAGACAAACCCTACTTCCTCAAATTTCTATACTATTACATAAATAGTTTCATGAAAGATCGAACGACAGTGAATTTTGTTGGAAACAAAAATGAAAACGAACGCAAGAAATACAAAACAAAGAAATATAGAGAGAACAGTTTAAAGTTTCCATTGGTACATAGGAAGTAATGAAAAGTTCAAAATTGATAAAAACAATTTCAAATAATAAAAACACAACTTGAAGAGATACAAAATAACTTCAATATAAACAGAAAGGCAAACAGAACAAACCAAGGAGTCCCTATGCTTGTGACTCGAACTCGAGGAGAGACATATTGCTTTCTTTGTACCATACTTATCTACAGGGTGGATTGAAATAAACTTCTTTCATTTCACTTTTATGAGCGCGCGATTAGCTCAGTGTTTGAGCACTCGCTTGCCATGCGGAAGGTCCTGGGTTCGATCCCCACTTCCGAAAAATATTTGTATTTTTAATTTGGTTACAATTGTTATTGTGATTTGTGATACCTTCGATACCTTCCGGTGTGCTCGTGTTGACCCAGCACCTAACTGGGAAGTATTGTGTTACTTCTGGCCCATCTGAAGGGAGGCATACTACGGGATTGGCAGGCTACAACACAGACTGCAAGCGTCTACAGTAGCTCCTGTGTCATGGCTACGAAATAGAAAAGGCTGTGAAACACTCATCTTAAAAAAAAAAAAAAAAAATAGATACTGCATTCTTTATACCAGACTTATCTACAGGGTGGAGTGCAATAAAGAAGACATATTGGTTTCTTTGTACCAGACTGATCTACAGGGTGGAGTGGAGATAAAAAATGAGGAATAAGTTTTCTTTGTACCAGACTTATCTACAGGGTGGAGTGAAAAAAAGAAGAGATATAGTTTTCTTTGTACCAGACTTATCTACAGGGTGGAGTGAAATGAAGAAAACTTATTGCTTTCTTTGTTCCAGACTTATCTACAGGGTGGAGTGAAATAAAGAAGAGATATTGCTTTCTTTGTACCAGACTTATCTACAGGGTGGAGTGAAATAAAGAAAAGATATTGCCTTCTTTGTTCGAAACTTATCTACAGAGTGAAGTGAAAAAGATAGAGAGTGGTCAAAAAGTACATTTGCTATGTGAACACTTAATAACTTTAATTGCCATGGACAGTGTATCTTATGGAGGTGTCGACCATAATGTCTTTCAAGTAGTCTACTCTAGATAATTATATTTGTATCTATCTTTTTTTTTAATATGTCTTGTAACTTTTTTTGTCTGTTTCTGGTGCAATTTTTGAAATTTTTGCTTGAATATTGTTTTTGAGCTCTTCTCATGTTTGAAGTTTATTAAAAATGTTTTCATATTTGTGTTAATCACTTTGGTTAAATTCACAACTATTAAACTCGCTTTACTAAATCTACGCTGAAACCGGGACTTGATCCACGGACCTCCAGTTACAAGTGCGCTGCCTTATCGATCAAGCTACTGAGGTCAGTAGTTTATTAGTGTAGAGTGTGACAGTGTGTAGACTTTATCTTTCAGGTAGCCCCACAGGACGAAGTGTTACGGAGCTGTTATATTAAATAATATTTTTTTTTTAAATAATAAAATAATTGTAGATTCATATGAAGAATAGTAAAAAACAAATAAAAATATTATCAAAGTTTCATAGGCTGGCGTCATCGTGAAAGATGGTAGCCAGACAGTGGAGGAATGACTCAGCACTTCTGCCACTGTCTTTACAAGGAAGCTAATAATTGACAAGGGGCCCCAGAACCAAGCCAATATAAGTCTACTCCCTGTTTAAAAAGTCCCCCAGCCAGACTTATATTTGATATTCGTACGAGTTTTAGTAATATTTATTTTTCTATTCACACACTGTATAACAGGGGATGTTAGGAAGTTTCCAGTTCTTTGTTAGCATCACAAAGTGAAACAGTAAAAGGATAAGTTTATTTCATTTCATTTCATGTCCTGTGTTGCAGAATGTATCATGTTTGTAGTTTATTGATAAATTGTATTACTTATTGTATCACTGTATCACCACCCTTGAACAGTCTTTGTTTATATTTATTTCACAAATTGTTACCATGTTCATTGTAAAAAAAAATGTAAATAAAGCTTGGTCCAATTGTTTATAAAATAAAAATAAAGTATTAATAATAATAGTAACATTAAGGTTGGATGTTCGAGTTTTACCCAAGGTTAATTTTCGGCACTATTTGTTATGTTTTTGATATCATGATTGTGATAAACACAAAAATGATATTTTTAATTTTACTTCTAAAAATAAAATCATAATTTTTGTTGGTAGCGCAGAGTCTTTCTCCATGTGTATTCTTTTTCCATAATTACACCACTGGTTGCTGCTTTCGTTGCAGCCTCTCTAATTTTTCCTCATGATAACCCTGTGATTCCGTAACCCCATTCACATAAAAGTTCACACCGACCGACCACTGTGAATGATCAATTTCCCTCTGTTTAACATCCCAGAGCAGTGTATTTATACCTCAAATTACGCGCCAATTCTGTTAAAATTCAGCCAACTTTGAATTTTCCATCATGATTCAGAAGTGTTTTTTGAGCTTTGTGTGTACTGCGTTCCATGATTTTTAAAGTAATATAAATGAGTTTTCTTTTTATATAAAACTAAACATAATAGGGTATTTTTTTAACTAGTGATACGCAGAATTGCAATTGTAGAAGTACTCTAAATTCACGAAAGGGAAAACAGGGAAAAATCAAATTTTAGAAAAGTATTGAACTTAGATTAAATATCTCTCTGGTCTTTCAATATTTTTTTATGCAACCAACTGCATTTCAAGGGAAATATGCATGACTATCCATACATGAAGTCAAAAATTACTTACTGGCTATCATTTCTTTAAAAACGTGCATCGATCCAAGTGACCTCTAGACCTGTGGGAAAAACAGGGATTTGGTCATAACTCTTTAACGAAACAAAATGCCCCACTGCAAGTTTCGCTCATATGATAGTCCACGGTAGGTTGAACCTACCCTCAAAATATTTGCATCTGTATACGGGACACCCTGTATAGCTTCTTTACACCATGGGCAATAGTCTCTGTGGCGAATATTTTGACGATGTGGGTGTCTGTGAAGCTAGAGTATTTGTGTTTTTTTCTTACGGTGCTAATTTCTGCAGCAGCTCTTGTTTGTTTTATATTTGATGACTCTTATATTTGATAATATTAAGGGTTAGGTGGAAGAGATTTGGAAGAGAGAAACAATTTTGTCTTTTAACTCTCGAACGGAGTTCCAGAATTAAATGTCGGATTGCCAAAACATACAATATATTTACATAAATATGTCCTATACGTAGTTATCGGAGCATTCATGGTTAAATTACAAATACTATAGAAACAAAGGTATCGGAGTATTTATGGCTAAATTACAGATACTATAGAAACAAAGTTTGAAAAAGTTTGCAAATTCAGCTGCAGAGTCCATGGGTTAATAATAATGGGATAGTTGAATTACAAATACCTCAGAACACAAACGCTGCAAAAGTTAGCGAACCTAACTCGAACAGAGGGATGCAGCTCTGAAATTTAATAAGGGAAAACATTCTTGTGAAGTTCTACCTTACCTTGCTCAGAAATATTTATGGTTCAGACAGCTACTTACTGTCTGACAGTGGCGGATAGTAGAAAAGTTCTGGGTGCACTTACTGTTACATAGTGGCGAATAGCTACTGTTTCATAGAGAGCACGAATAGCTCAGTGATTAAGCACTCGCTTGCCATGCGGAAGGTCCCAAGTTCAATCCCCGTTGTCGTCAAAAAATTGTATTCTGAATTTGGTTACATTTGTTTGTATGGGATACCTTCCGGTGCGCTAGTGTTGACCCAGCACCTAACTGGGAAGTATTGTGTCACTTCTAGCCTATCAGAGGGGAGGCATACTATACGGGTTGGGTAGGCTACAACACAGACCACAAGCGTCTGCATTAGCTCCTGTTTCAACTACGAAATAATGAAAAAAAAGTAGAAAAGTTTTGGGTTGTACCTATCTACTGGTTCATATAGGAATTTTCGGAGGGAAAGGAGAATTCAACATTTCATAAATGAGATATACATCCAAACAGAAAACTCACCGTTACTCAGTGGCGTACATTTAGCTGCATCTCTTTTACTTTGGATAGCTGATAAGTATTACAAAATATGTTACCTGAAACATAGGAAAGTCGCCAATTAGCTTTGTGGTTTTCATCTCATTATTATATAATTTTTTATTAGATTTAAAAAGACATAATAATATGTACAGTACAAATAATTATTACAGAAATTAAAAAAAAAAAAAAAAAAAAAAAAAAAAAAAATGGAAACAATAGGAAAAAAAGGGCTATGTATGAGTTCGTGCGGAAAATAAAAAAATGTATGAGTTCGGTGCCGCCTAAAAGAGGTCATGTATGAATTCGGTGCCGCCTAAAAAAGGTCATGTATGAATTCGATGCCCTGGTACTTGCCCTGATGATCAGGTAATTATAGTATTTTTTTCCTTATAGGCATGGCCTTCAATTAATAAACCGAGGCATGGCCTTCATTGTATTTTACCTAACCCTACTATAAACCCAAGGCATGGCCTTCATTGTATTTTACCTAACCCTACTATAAACCCAAAGCATGGCCTTCATTGTATTTTACCTAACCCTACTATAAACCCAAGGCATGGCCTTCATTGTATTTTACCTAACCCTACTATAAAGCCAAGGCATGGCCTCATTGTATTTTACCAACCCTACTATAAACCCAAGGCATGGCCTTCATTGTATTTTACCTAACCCTACTATTAACCCTAGGCATGGCCTTCAAGGAGGAATGGACAGCCTTGCTGAATGTAACTGTCTACAACATAATCTACTAACTTAATAACAGCAGGATGACTGTTAACAAGCAACAGAGTACATTATAAAAAAAAACAATCAATTTATAAGTCATTAGGACCGCACCGAACTCATACATCACCTTTTTTAGGCGGCACCGAATTCATACATGCGAAAAAGGTGCGGGTAATCTTCGCACCGAACTCACCTATTGCCAAAAAAAGAATATACAATATATACAATAAAAAGGAAAAAAAAAGATAAATATATACTCACATATAATTATGTCTTAATTATAGGGCGGGGTAATTCCTATGGCGATCTCTTCCACACAACACAAAGTATATTTTAATCTTAAGAAAGATATCGAGTTCTAAAGTTAAAAAAGTTATCATATTTGTGTTAATCGTAATCGTGATATCACTCAAACTAGCTTTACTAAATATTTGCTCAACTTGGGACTTGAACCACCGACCTCCAGGTTACAAGTCCACCGACTGCCTTATCAATCAAGCTACCTAGGTCGGTGATATTATGTGCTATGTGTGAAGTCATGTACTAAGAGAAAGGATACCAAACAAGAACCTCTAATTGGTAGGTTTTTCTAATAAAATTTGGGAAAAAATAAAAAGGATTCTATTTTTTTCCAAGTAGATATTTAGTGTGTTTTATAGTCTGGTCTTAAAATTACAAACAGATGTAAAGATTTTTGCTAGGTATATCATCATCATTGGCTGGCGTCATCGTGAATGATGGTAGGTAGACAGTGGAGGAATGACTCAGCACTTCTACCACTGTCTTTACAAGGAGGCCAATAATTGACAAGGGTCCCCAGAACCAAGCCAATGCTTGTCTACTCCTTGTTTATAGTCCCCCAGCCAGACCTAATGCAAAGTATAATGTGATAAAATTTGCTGGTACCAAAAGTGGAGTCCCCACATTTCTATATTCTATTTTTTTACTTTCCTTATCCTATAATAAGGAAAGTATTGTATTCGTCGAAAATTTGACCTACCCAGTTTTTCACATTTCTGGACGAATCATAGCATCAGGATACCAAAAAAGTTGTTTTCAGCCATTGGTCCGTGCGTCTGTCTGTCTGTCTGTCTGTCTGTCTGTCTGTGTGTGTGTGTGTGGTGGTGTGTTGTGTTTAAACAGGATATCTCGAGAACGGTAAGAGCTAGAGACTTAAAATTTGGTATGAAAATTAATTTTATACACCAGACGAACCACGAAACTTTTGGTTGAAATCGGCCGCAAGATGCGGCAGCAGGGCCGCAAATATTGGCCGCAACCGCCGCTTCTTTGAATTGGTTAGAGATACAAAAAAAGTTAGAGAACAATATTTTCTCGGATTAAAAAAGTAATAGGGGTTTACTCTTATCATTTTTTTGATATCTTGAAACTTTTTGGAACTCGACCCCAATTTACCGGTATTTTGGGAGGACCCCCTTGGACTAACTTTTTTATTATTCACCCTAGATGGGGGTTGCGACATATCAAATCCAATGATTTTGAGGTGCTGATTACGAATTTGGCACTGATTTTTAACTATCTGTTACCATTGAGTTACCAGTGGCGCAATTCAACTTCTTTTTGGGGGATAAGGAAAGTCGTGTGATGTTTACACCAGATTTTTTTATCTCATGGCTACCATGGGCCGAGTGAGTGGAGGGCGAGAGAGAGAATTAATAATAAAATAATCCCAAGAAACGACACAGATTTTACCCAAGTGTTTACAAAATGTAAAAATCTAACAATTAACGCACATAATTAATATAAAGAACCAAAGAATCCAGAGATAGATATCTTCACGGAAGAAAAATCCAATCAAGTGGACTTGAAGACAGAGAAGTCAAGGCTATTCTTTTTATATTTATTCTAAGTATAGTTATCATATTTGTGTTAATCACTTTCGTGATATCAAATTACTCAAACTTGCTTTACTAAATTTACGCTGAAACCGGGACTTGAACCACCTACCTCCAGGATACAAGTCCGCCGCCTTTTCGATGAAGCTACTGAGGTCGGTTATTTATTCTAATTATTTATTATTATAATAACAGTCTTTTAGTGGAAGGTAACCACCAGGCGATGTTAATGCTCAAAGAATTTCCGACCACGATCTTATTAATATGTGATCGTGTACTCAAAATAACGAAGAAAATTCATGCACTGGGTGGGATTCGAACCAACAGATCCCTATACTACCTAGATTGTCAAGCACGTTAAACACTTGACTACCAGTGCACTTTATGAACTTATCAACTTAGTTCTTCTGTAAATTCAATAAGCCAATACCTATAATACCTGCCTATAACTAATCATGCAAGTTTTTCTATAGTTTGTACTCGTATAGTGTACACTCGAATAGTTTTTCCCATAGTTCATACTCGTATAGTTGTTTCCTAAAGTTTATACTCGTATAGTTTTTTCTATAATTTATAATCGTATAGTTTTTCTATAATTTATATCGTATAGTTTTTTCCTAGAGTTTATACTCGTATAGTTTTTTCCTATAGTTTATACTCGTATAGTTTTTCCTATAGTTTATACTCGTATAGTTTTTCCTATAGTTTATACTCGTATAGTTTTTCCTATAGTTTATACTCGTATAGTTTTTCCTATACATAGATTATACTCGTATAGTTTTCCTATCGTTTATACTCGTATAGTTTTTATATAGTTTTTACTCGTATAGTTTTTCCTATACATAGTTTATACTCGTATAGTTTTTCCTATACATATTTTATACTGGTATAGTTTTTCCTATATTTTATACTCGTGTAGTTCCTCCTCTTGCATGATTTTATCTACATACATTACAGATGACGTATTATTCGCCTTAAGTGATGATTGTTTCTGCCATTATTAATTTATTAAATACATATTTATAAGGCGGTAACCCGTCAGTCGATTCAGACGTATTTGACATCTCATTGAATGCAATAATCCGCGGTAGTTCATCCGGCAATTAAAATGTCATTTATGTGTCAATGCGTTTCCAGGGTAAGCCAACAGTATTATTAGTTTAATAATTAAATATATATATATATGTATAATTATATACAATTATAAAATATACATAATTATATACATTTTTAAAAAATACAGGGTCAAAAATTCTTGTGGTATAAAAGTAACTTCCTTGTGTACATATAAAGGGTTGAATAGAAGAGATTGCCACAGGCAATAACCCCGCCCTTTAGGTAGAACATCAGCTTTCTACCACATAACCCTCAGAGTCTGATTATTATGTGGTCACAAACTCAAATTAATGAGGGAAAATTCATGCACTGTCTGAGATTCGAACCATCAGATCCCTACGCTACTTGGAATCCCAGATTTAGCGCGTGCATGGATTTTTCCTCATTCATTTGAGTTTGAGACCACATAATAATAAGACTGTGAGGGTTAGGTGGTAGAAAATGCTTGAGTGTTAACCTCGCCTGCCGGTCAACTTCCACTAAAGAGTGTTATTATTATCTAGTACAGAGAGCTAAATTTGATCGAAAAATTGTTCTCTTTTATGCAGTTCTTTTATATCCAGGTTTGAATGTATTTATTTCTGGTTCACCCAGTAAAAGAAGCATCGTGCATCATCTAGATCTTTATCTTCACCCATTATATTATTTATACAAGAGGCACAAACGAAATTATTCCTTTAATCCACAGTAAGTAAAATTGATTTTTTTTTTTGACAAAGTGTTTTTTGCAAACACAATTTGAAATATATTTTCACGACAAGATAGATTGCACAGAAAGTTTTTTGCAGAAAGTTATTTTTGGACAGAGCTTGGAATTTTTTTTACACATAAAATATAAGTTTTTTTTCCAGAATAGGTAACATCGGAGTACGTAGCTAAAAATTAGAGTTTAACAAGTGCGTTTTACATTTCAACTTAAAGTGTTTTTCACCTGATTGAAGAGTTTATATAAAAAAAATATTCAAATTTTATTTTTAAAGTGTTTTTTATATACATACTCTGGAATTCTTAAATATATTTAATTAAGGTATTTTTTGCTCTAAATCAAACCCATCAATCTTAACTGTTGACACGTATCATAATTTATTTGTTTTATTTTTAAAACAATTTGAAATTACATCAATATGTTAAATATTGTATAAAAATATCTTAAAAATATAGGTAGCTTTTTCTAGATGGTGTGATTGGATTTTTTTTTTCAATCAAATAATAAAGAATTCAATAAGGAGAAAAAGAAAAAAGATGTTCAACATAGAAGAAAAAACTAAAAATTGAACAGAAATGATAGCAAAGAAATAGTAGCTATGGAAAATGTGAATGGGAAAAGAATTAGGAAGAGAAAAGATCCAAGCAAAAAAGGAAAACATTAAAAAAGGGTTAAAAAGAAGAAAGGCGTGGATTAAGATTAAAAGAACTGTTTCTTTATAAATAGAGAATAATGAAAAGAAAAGCCGAGAAAAGCGTAGAACAATAAGAAAAATATGGTAATTTCAAAGGAAAATATTGCTTGAGAGAAGAAGTGAAAATGTTTTAAGAGTTAAAACCAAGATAAAGTGTTTGAATAAATATGTATTTTACTTTTAATAATAAAGCCGAGAATATTTAAGCCTTGTTGATACTTTCCTCAGATGGCCTCGGTGGTGCTTTTTTTCTCCGGTTGCGAATTATTATTATTAAACATACCTATTAGATCAAGTTTTATTTACATAGAATATATACATACATATAAATTGACATTATTAAAACAAGACTTGATAGTTGTTATGCCAACGGCATTCTCTTCCGCACTAGCCTTAAGGGGATTCGCGAATTCGAATCCCCTTAAGGCTTCTTTTTCTTCTTCAAAATTCATTGGAGTTTCTTCTTTTAAGTAGATTTCAACAGTTTACTAAATATATTAATTCCAAAATTGTTGTTTATTATTTTTTAGTGTTTTATGTCAAAACACCTTTTTTAAAGTGACAGTAGAGGCAAGTAATTAAACGAAAGTATTTTTTTAAGAACATAGATCTACAGAGAAGAACATGCTGATTTGAATGCAATAATAATAAAATTTGTAGACATTATTGTTTTAAACCAGTGATATGTCAAATTTTCCATTGGGTTTTCCCAACAAGATTTCTTGACATAATTATAACCCTCTAAGGGTACGATATGGAACTGTAATTTACAAGCGCAGGGAAGCCATCTTGAAATATGTATATGGAAATCTTCTGTATCAATACAGTATTGTGGTTACTACTAATAAGTTACAAATCCATATTCATTGGTGAAGAATTTTTGAACCATCTACCCCAAAATTCAGTCCCAATATTAGATGGAATATTTTTTACATTGGATTGTAAAATATGGTGAATTTTCCACCAATGAATCTAGATTGGTAAATTAGGTATGTTGATAATTTGCATTGCTCACTTGCTCAGTTCAACTTTTGAGACAAAAATATTTGACTAAATTTCCTATTAAGTAATTCGACATGAAAATAAAAGAAGAAAGCTTTGAACTTAACATAATAATTAAACTTCAAAAAAGTCCATTTCAGTTTCAGTCAAACAAATTCAAAATTATCCGCCATGTTTTTCATTATTTGAGCTGCCAAAGTTATGAGTGTACAACTCGTGAGCTCATGTTCCACAAGTGTGTAGATATTCCACATTTTTATTTAAAAGTTCCCACATTTGTGGTAATCACTTTCGTGATATTGAGTTGTTGTGAAATCACGATTGCGATAAACACTAATATAATAAAATATGTCAATGTAAAAAGTAAATTTTGTCATAATTGTGTTAATCATTGTCGTGATATCACAACTATTCATACTCGCTTTACCAAATCTACGCTGAAACCGGGTCTTCAACCACCAACCTCCAGGTTACAAGTCCTCAAACTTATCGATAAAGCTACTGAGGTCGGTTACAAGTGTAGATATATTTCATATAAAGGAACAGAAATTTACAATTCCATAAATTACTAGACTTGTAATATTATTCGATATCCTCATAGAATATGGCACATATCGTAAGAGTTCTACTCTTCTCTCTCTCTCTCTCTCTCTCTCTCTCTCTCTCTCTCTTTCTCTTCCACTCCAATCTCGCTTTCTGTTTTGAGCTCTATTTACCTTATAAAAAAGGAGCTATTGTTTTTATAAAAATTATTCCCAATTTCAATATAATAATTATTATGTTCCTCTTTTTATATCTCTCACTTTTGTTTGTCTGTCTGTCTCTCTATCTCTCTTTCATCTTTAGATCTCCGTATCATCTATATGTTTCTCTATCTCTTTCTCTCTCCCTCTCTCTCTCTTTCTCTCTCTCTCTTTCTCTCTCTATCTCTCTCTTTCTCTCTCACACAATCTTTCGCTTCCTTTTCGTTCCACATTTTTCTCGTTACGGACCTCACGTTTTTAACGGTAAATATAATAAAAAAAAAAGTACGAAAATGTATTAAAAAAATATATAAAATAATATTGTTAAAGAAAAAAACAATGGAGTATAAAAATCTGTCTCGTGGAAATGAATATAAAAACGGAACGCGAAATACCTAGTATAAAAAAATACGACTAGTCGACAAAGAATCCGAAGCTACTCGACTTATAAAGTTTGACAAATAACTTCCTTGTTTTAATAATAATTTTTTTTTTTATTAAAAACCATAATTTCTTCTGTAAATATGTATCATAGGTATAAAATATTTTTCTCCCCTTTTTTCTGAACATCCTTAAAATACAAAACTATATTTAAATTTTTTATTTCCTAATTATATGTACAATTGTACATAGTTTAAATGCATAGTCATATCACGACGGGAGTTTTAACCTCCATCAGTTGGAAACTAACAAGCCAGCAACTCAAATTAACCTCACCCAACCTGAGTGGGGCCGAGAATAGCTGCATTACTAAGGTTTGAATGGTCACCCATCCAAGTCCTCTGTAGTCTCGTTGGACGTTGCCTAACTTCAGTGACTTAATGAGAACTGGTGTAATTAACGTGCCATCGATGCTGGCAAAAATAAAAATATCTAGCTCTAAACTGCATCAGAATTATATAAAATGGCTATTTTTGTTAATCCAGAAAAACCAATCAGAATTTTCATTAAAAAATTCCATGTTGCCCTGGATTCGAACTCAGAATCTTGGAATCAAAAGGTATATTTTCTTTACTACAAAGGTCGGAAAGTTGAACATTCTACAGTCTGCCTCGGAAGTAAAGCGGCACAAGCTAGTTTCTACTTCTTTTGCACGTACAAAAATCCGAAATAGAATTGTTGAGAAACTGAATATTGTATATATTGTACATTTTTTTATGGAAATACTAAGAAAAAAAGGGGATTATAATATTTTGTTACTTCTTATTAAAAACGGAATCGACTTGAAAAACAAAGAGGGGAATGGAAAGGACTTATATTATTCTGTCATAACACTAATCTATTCACAGAATAGAACAAAAAATGACAGTTGAAAAATTTACGGGTACGGAAAACATGAAAATTTCTATCATTATTCAATTCAATTCAATTGATGGTGTGATTTTAAAATAAAACATTAAACACATTTTACATATACTTAGTTATAACTAGACTTAATATTATATGCCTTTCTATAATATGTCTATTATGCACGATACATTTATAATATTATATGCATTTCATTATAATTTAATATTATAATGAAAAGGTTATGGCAGATTCAGCTGCTCTAAGGATAGTCTCTGACACAATTGCTATTATTATGTATTCAGTATTTACAATTTTTACATAATAGCATTGTAAATATTGATAAAACTGTAGTGAAAAAGTGAACCGTTTCAGGGACTAAAAGCATTATGACTAAAATATTAAAAAATGAAGGCGCAAGATGACAGTTCTCAAGTGCTAGGGACAAGGTTAGTATTTTATTTTGTATCAATATGCCATTGTTTGTAATAAGAGTTGTTATGAACTTAAGATGCAAGATGGAAAAAATCAACTTAAGATGCAAAAAATCATTGAAATAAAAAGGGGCATTCTAAATTATTTACAAATGAAGGGGCAAGATGACAAGTTTAGGGGTTTCTAGCAAATCGCTGAAAAACAGGTCATTCTAAATTAGTTACAAAATGAAGGGGTAAGATGACAAGATAGGGGGTTTGTAGCAAATCCTTGAAAAAGAGATCATTCTAACTTATTTACAAAATGAAGTGGCAAGATGACAGGTTCCAGGGGTTAGTAGCGTGACCTTCCACAATAGGGTCAGTATTATGTGTTAAGAATTTACATGACATTATTGCAAATACTCTTGGCATAAATCTTTGCCTTTATGAAACAAGTATTGGATGTGCCTCGTCATGTGGTGATGCTCAAACTAGTATGTATTTTAAGTAATTATTGAGTTAGTGATGTTCTATTTTGCCTCTGGCGTTTCAATATGGTATTATGGAGATGCTAATTTATCCTAACTAGTGGTGGAGAATATTTTTATTTTTTAAGGTCGGTTACAAATTAGTTAAGTCCTTTTTAAAGAAAAAAAACTAATATATTCTTGTATCAAATGTGTGTATATGTATGTGTGTATGAATGATTTTTTTTTTTGCAATGAACGGTTCGATCTATTATTCCGAGTGTAGGCTAAAAAAAAGTATGAAAATAATTTCTATGCTCTAGTTGCAAAGAATATACTGATATACAATTTTTTTACGTTTAAAAAATAGTTCTAGAAGATAAACCATTGAAATAATTCCTAGAATATTACACTTTCGGTACCAGCCGGCAACACTGCGGCTTGTACTAAACCAAAAACAAGAATTCCACTGTGGTATGTTATGAGTGAATACATTACACAATAAGTATAACAAGCTTTTTTTGATATGAACATGCAGTTGAAAGCGACGTTAAATACAATTAAAAACAAATATTTAAAAAAAAAACTTAAAAAATCCGCCACTGTTTGCCAAGGAAGATGAGTCCGATTATTATGCAATGATGAAAAATAATATAAATGCAATAAACAAATAAGTAGCTATACCACTCTACCTTGCCTATATTAAAAGTTTCATAAAAAATATTCCTGTTTCGCCCAAGACCTTAAACTTTAGACTCTCTCAACTCCACTCAAGTTGACTAGCATGTTGAGATGTTTCTTTTTATAAAGCTTATTTTTTTATCATCATCCTCATCATGATAATTATTGCGATTGTTTTTTCTTTAAAAAATATACTTTATTTTTACAAAGTTCATTTATTGTTGTTGATATTATTATTATTGCTGTTGCTATTGTTGTAGTAATGTATGTAGTAGTACCAAGTATGAGTTAGGTTGTATATCATTTTTTTTTTCATTATTGGAAATGTTCACTGAGATCTTATTGTTTTTACCTTCGCACAGTAAACACATTGTATAGGCATATTAAAATATTATATAATATATTATGTTTTTCTAAAAGCTTTTCGTGTTGTCTCTTGACTTTAATGGCAATGTTTTGTCTTCAGTACTATAAGCTGACAGTTGCTGAAAACGTGTTGTTTTTTTTTTTTTTTTTTCTACAAGCACATTTATATGGTTGCAATATTAAAATATCAATGATTCTACATATATTATTCTGTGTGTGCCATCTTAGAAGTCCATTTATTGTATAATTTGATTTTTATTTAAATATTTGTGTTGTGACTTCCGATCTCTTCCTCCTTTCTCTCTCTCTCTCTCTCTTTATTTATCTCTTCTCTTCCCCTGCCCTCTATCTTTCTTCTTTTCATCTCTGTCTCTCTCTCTCTTTGAACATTTGTCTCTTTTTCCCTCTCATTTCCTATCAATCTCTCCTTCCTTCCCACTATCCTCGCTTTTTCTCCTTCTTCTTATTTCTCTCTTTCAAATCTTTCTCTTTCTCTCTCTTTTTTCCTCTATCTCCCTCTCACTCTTTGTCTCTCTCTATCTCTCTCTTTTCCTGTCCTTCTCTACCTCCTTTCCTCTATCTTCGCTTTTTATTTATCTCTCTCTTTTTATATCCCTTTTTCTCTCTTTCTCTTTCTCTCTCTCCAATTTATTTATACTTCATCAGGTTTACTGTTTTTCAGTCTGGATTTTACTGTTCATTTTCGAACCATTTCATGGTGTGATATAATTGGATGAGATAATGGGTTCTAAAACGACCACAGTAGCTCGGTCGTTAAAGTGGGCTTATGAACTGAAGGTTGGTAGTTCGAAGCACAAGCATCACGGATAAAATTTCAAAATTCTCTTATATGTTTTTTCTCTTTATTCTTCTATCATTGTTTTTTCTTGCAAGTGGAGCTAACAAAATTTCTTCATTTGAACAATACTATAAATAAACTTTTTATGTCCCGGCTTGGTTTCGAACCCACAAATTCTCGATTACCAAAACGCTGAGGTTGATCACTGAGCTATTGATGTCGCTGCTGCCTTCGATAATCTAAGTTATCATAATTGTGATAATCTCTTTCGCGATATCACAACTACCAAAACTCGCTTTACTAAATGTACGCTGAAACCGAGACTTGAACCACCGACCTCCAGATTACAGGTCTACTAAGGACTTCGATAATCTATCATTGAATAAACAGAATAAGCCAGGCATCTCTGATGTCACCACACTTATTACGCAAGCGGGATTACAGGATTATATGTCCTGCTTTAACGAGATAATCTCTCCCCGAAATACAAATGAAGAAACTTCCGAATGAGTCGTCGTTAAAACTTAAGTCCCCAAATACCTAAGTTTACGTCCGATCAAGAAATTAATTAAACCTCCCGGTAAATACCAACTTTAAGTTCGAATAATAAATCGAGTGATTTGTGTTTGAAATAATTAGAATAGTTTGAATACCGATGACGGATGACGATTAAAACTAATTTCTGTTCCTTCAATATGACGTAAGTTGCGGCGGACTTGTAACCTGGAGGTCGGTGATTCAAGTCCCGGTTTTAGCGTAGATTTAGTAAAGCGAGTTTGAGTAGTTGTGATATCACGAAATTGATCAACACAAATATGATAACATTTTTTTAGAATATATGACGTAAGTTTTTGGCCTGCGTGGAAAGTATGACTTGGTTCGAACTTCGAACGCGAGGGAGAGTTTCTTATGGTTGAGAAGAAAAGGATTTAGGTGTTCGTAAATCTACGCTGAAATCGGGGCTTGAACTACCGACCTCCAGGTTACAAATCCGCCGCCTAATCGATTAAGCTACTGAGGTCGGTCATATTTATGTTAAAAAAATAATCAATGCGCTTACTTTTCTTATTGAAGTTGTTGCATACACCAGTTCTCGTTCTGTCCATTAAGTTAAATAACGTCCAGCGAGAACAACTTAGATGCGGCAGATTCGAACCCTTGTGACACTGGCTAATCCCTCGCAAATCTAGGTTAAGAATTGTTGAAAGTTTCAGTTAAAAGTTATCATATTTGTGTACATGACTTTCGTGATATCACAACTAATCAAACTCGCTTTACAAAAACCCCCTTCAAATGTTTGATCCCCCCCCCCCCGCCCCGTAAAACATAATAATAATAAAATAAATGCTAGAAGGATAAATATTTCTTCGAGCATTCCAACTTTTAAATTCTAATAATAAAATAAAACCGCCCGTAAATATAGTTTAAGACAATTGTAAGTCATTGAAGTTGGCAGTACCTGATCTAAAAAATGTCACCCAACCGCGATTCGAACTCATGACCTTCCGAGACAAGAAGTCTTACACAGGTCCTGAACTGAACCAATGCACCAAACGCTCGTGTTATGTCACGAAATGAACCTCAAACCTAGATCTTGAAGTTCTTGGTTTTCCTGGAGCAGAAACTTTAGAACTCTCTCAGGCACAGTCTAAAATTACAACCGAGTGACCGGTTAGAGTTTGAACCAAGATCTGGAGAGTGGTGACGATCGGATACCAAACTAAAGTTACAGTTTTTTTCTCGATTGAATATCGTAAAAAATTATCGAAACCTTTTTTTTCTCGAAATAATTTTAACACGTATGAGACGGGTCCTATTTTCTATAGTTTGTACGCTGGGACGACTTCAAATTAGGGTATGTGTTCCAATTATGACGACAACAAAAAAAAATTGGGACGGGCGAGTACAAAAATATATTAATAATAGCATTATCTGTGCCCACCGGTGGGTCACGTTACAAGGGAAATTGAAAAAAAAGCGTGACCCACCGGTGGGCACGACGTCTCATACGTGTTAAGACAGAAATTTGTTGTACCAAGAGTTGTGTGTAATTATAAGTTTTCCAGAGAACTTGTATTTTTTTTTTTTTTTTTTTTTTTTTAAAATATAAGACATAAAAATATATGACAGAGAAACCTTAATTATTTTAAACGAATGTAAATAGTATTATTTAGTTATAATTACGTTCAGCGGCTATAGTGTAATATTCTGTTTTTTTTTTTTGTGAATTAAAATTATTGATGATTGATTTCAAATTTGCCTTTAAAGGTTTTATTTTCAAATTGAAAAATAAGCAAATTCAATGTAGGTTTCAAAACTTATTTGCTAAAATAAGAGACATAATTATCTTCTTCTTCTTCTTTCACTTTGCCTTTTCCCAAACCTACTTGGGGTCGGCATTTGTCCCATGAATCCTTTCCTTCCATATCTTTCTATTTAGCGCGTCCTCTTTTTATACAAGTGTAATGTGAAAAGTTCCGTAGAAAAGTCTGTCAAAATCTATCAAATTATACATTTTTTATATTAACTGTTATGTTTTATGTCAATAAGTGAAAAAATCGTAGAAGATCTATGAAATCATAATATTTTTTTTATTAACTATATCTACATATAATTCTAATGAAAATAAAGCTTTTTTCACTATAATGTTCCAGAAAAAATATTCATCTAAAAACATTACAGCTAACATGAGACTCTCTGTTTTTTAATCATTGCAAAATTCCCGGCCGTTTTTCTGCATAAATTTCATTTAAATACTCCTGCCCTACAATGAATACTATTTTCCGTTGTGTTTCATAAAAAATTCATACAATATTCTCGCTCAAAATTCACGTCTCCAAATTCCGTTCTCGCGCCTCGCAATAATTGAAACTTTTTTATGGTTCCCCTGTTCATGGATAGAATTGTTTAAAGTTTATGAATGAATGTGTTTATTAAAAACTAGCGGGCTGTCGCCCGCTTTGCGGGCCGAGGCATGGCCGTGAAAGCAAAAAATCCTTTTTCGCCAATGGCAGGTGTTGTAGTGGGACTTTCGAAAAATCTTATTGCACATCTAGACTATAAGACAAAGCTACCTACCAAATTTCAGCTTCCTAGGACTTACGGTTTGGGCTGTAGAGCGATGATCAGTCAGTGGTCAGTGGTCAGTGGTCAGTGAGTGTCTTTGACATTTATACATATATAGAGATTAAATAGCAAAAGTTAAATTTAGCCCAAAAATATTTGCACAAAAAAAAAAAAATAATAATAATAATATCGCCTTTTCAAACCTTCTAGCCAAGACTTCGTGATGCTGGCATTCCAGCCCAACCCAGGCTGGGTGAGGTTAATGTGGGTAGCAGGTTTGTGAGTTTCCTGCGATATGAGGGTAACACCCCCGTCGTGATATGACCATGCAGTTGAAAGCGACGTTAAAAAATAAAATAAAATAAAAACCTTCTAGCCGGCGATTGCGTATATATTTATCTACTTTTCCAATTCTTATTTTTTATAGGTAATTTCAATTTATTCATTTCTATATGACCATTACACCTATGTCTTTTTAACTAATAAATAATTTAATAATAACTACAACAAAGGAAAAAGAATTTTGAATAGTTACTTGACCCAAAACCATCCGTACTGAACTCTACGAGTGAAGTGGGCTCACTGATGACTTTTCTAAGAAGTCTCAACCGCCTTCACCACACGAGACTTTGAGAGGATTGGCACGAACGACCATTTATTTATTTTTATTTATTTATTTATTTACAATTTTAGACATAAAGATACAGAGTACATAGTCAATCGTCATTATAAAGAAGAAAGAAAAAAAAAAAAAAAAAAAAAAGGTTAAGTAAAAGTAATAGGTAAAACAAAAACAGAATAATAATATTAATGGCTATAATAAATACAGTAAATATTTCAAATGTAAAACATTTCCTCAAGCCCACCACCGAGAGGAAGCGTGCCTCTGATGCTCGAGCATATTGTTATATTAATTTCTAATTTTATGTCTGTGTCCATTCTATGTTTTCTATGTCTGTGTAAGTGTATGGTGCTATTGTATGCATGTGTGTTGTGATTTCGTTTTTTAGTGTGTCTTGATTGAGTGTTTTCAAATTTTCAGGTAACCTGTTATAAAGATTTATTCCGTAATGTTGGGCTGATTGTTGTCCATATGTTGTGTTGGTTTGGCTGTTTTGGATGTGATGTGCATGCCTTGTGTTGTAATTGTGTTTTTCATTGTTTTGGGGTAGTGTACTTTTTTGTCTGTGTATGTTCATTATTGTTTCGATGTAGTAAATGGCGTAGTATGTTAGTATGTTGTGTTCGATGAATGTGTTCTTACAAGTTTCTCTGTTACTAAGATTGAATATTTTTCTTATGATTCTTTTTTGTGTAATAAATATCCTTTTATGTTGTGTATTTTTGCCCCAGATTATAATGCCATATCTTATGTGACTTTCTCCAAAAGCTTGATAAAATTGCTTTAATGATTTTTTATTGAAAGTTCTTTTGAGATAGTTTATCATATAACTGAGTTGATTGAGCTTTTTGCATATTTTTTCAATTTGTTCATTCCATTTTAGTGTGTTATCAATCTCTATTCCGAGGTATCTAATTATTTCTTTCATTTCTATTTTTGTGTCATTATATTTTATTTGCATGTCTTCTTGTTTCTTATATTTTATTGTGTATACTATGTAATATGTTTTTGACAAGTTTGGTATCATTTTATTTTTATTTGACCATTCCATATATTGTTGTACTGTGCGATCTAATTTATTTTTAAGCTCTTCATATGTGTCTGCTATTACTGTGATACTTGTATCATCTGCATACATTACAGTAAATCCCTCTTTGATTGTCTGTGGTAGGTCTGATGTGTATATGTTGTACAGTAGAGGTCCCAAGTTTGAACCTTGACTCACTCCAGTATTGATGAACTTTTCACCAGAAATCGAGTCTTGAATTTTTACCATAACTTTTCTATTTTTCATGAATGATTGTAACCAACTTTGAGCTTTATTTCTGATACCTATGTTTTCTAGTTTATCAAACAGTTTTTTGTTGTCAATAATGTCAAAAGCAGCTGTTTGATCAAAGAAGATGGTTGCAACTTTATGTTTTTTGTCCACATTATGTTTGATGAATGTTATTAATTCGTGGCACGCTGTTGTTGTTGAGTGGTTTTTTCTGTAGCCATGTTGTTCTTTACATATGATGTTATTTTCTTCAATGAATTGGTTTAGTCTGTTTGTAAATATTTTCTGTGCTACTTTGCCTAAGTTTGATGTTTTGTACAAGGGTCTGTAATTTTGAATTTCTGTTTTGGTTCCTTTTTTGTGTTTAGGTGTTATTTCGAATAGGTTAAGGATGGTTGGGTATATTCCCACTTCGAAAGATTGGTTTATCAATTTTTGTAAGATAATTGTGAGTGTTATAGTATGTTCTTTTATTATTTGTGTTGGTATATCCCATGATTTTGTGCCTTTGTTGGGTGGAAGTTCATTTATTACCTTTTTGATTTCACTGAATGTTGCTGGGGTAAGTTCTATTGTTTTTCCTGAATTTGATTTTAAAATATTTTGATCGTTGATGTATGTATCAGGTATAGTTGATATTTTTTCTTTTACTGCCTCTATAAAGAATTTATTGAATTTCTCACATAGCTCTATTTTATTATTTATTATTCTATTTTCTTTGATGATCTCTATATCTTCTTCATCTGTGTTTTTCCCTGTGATTTCTTTAAAACAATCCCACATTCGTTTGTTCTTATTTTTGTTTTCTTCATTGTTTATTTTTTCTTGTATATGTTTTTCTTTGCTCTTCTCAATGGTGATTCTGTAGATTTTTTTCATATCATTGTACGTTTTTTTCGTGTTTTCTGTTTGAAATACTTTCATTTTATAGTAAAGGTCTTTTAAGTTTTTTCTCATATTCAAGATCTCTTGTGTAACCCATTCTTTCCTTTTATCTTTTTCTATATACTTCGTTTCTACTTCTGGGTATGCTGTGTTATAATGTTTTAATATAATTTTGAGTATAGCTTCACATTTTTCATTGATATCTTTGTCTGTATTTAGTTCTTCTTCCCAGTTAGTCTCACTCATTAATTCTTCCATTTTATTTTTATTGTTTTCATCTTTTAGTTTTCTGCTCTTAATTTTTTTCCATTTTCTCTTTGTTTTTATTTTGTGTATTTTGAGTTCCACATATTGCGCAAGATGATCTGAAGCGTGATTGTTGATGGTGCCTGCTTTTATGTCTGTATTATTTTCATTAGTTATGATGTAATCAAGACCAGATTTTCCTCTTGTTGGTTCTTTTATTATATTTTTCAGTTGGTAACTTTCTAACAGATCTGTTAAAAGGTTCAAATTGTGACTTGGTGTTTGATGATCTATGTTTATATCCCCACATATTATTGTTTTTGTTTGGTCTACTTTGTTTTTCTCAAAGAGTTTGTCTAAAGTTTCAAGAAATGTCATCAGGTCTCCGTCTGGTGATCTGTATATTGTAAATATTTGTAGTATATCTTTATTTTCTTTTAATGTGATTCCTGACCATTCAAAATGTTGTTCTTGTTGTTCTGATCCTTTTGTTATTCAATAATAAAATTGGTTAGAGTGCCTAATAGGAAGAAAATAATATTTCTTTTTTTCAATGTATTTATTTATTGTAATAATATAACAGATGTTGACCTTACAATGGCTTGATCAACATCCAATTACTTATAATCACATAACCAATTGAATAAAAAAGAGAGAGAAAAAAGAAAAAAATATAATAGGTAATAATGAGTAGAAGATATACACCTATTTCTGGTGCATTACTCTTTATAGAGGTAATAAATACATCACCCATTTAATGTTGTTATTATTATGTAGAAGAATCAATTCAATACCTTATTTACATTTAAAATCATTTTTAGCTACTTCTATAATAAGTAGCTTTTTTGCAACTTAATGGAGGAGAAGAAAGAAGAAGGAAGAGTTTCTGAGCAACTTTCCGATTCAGTGAGTAAAAGAAATTCGAAAATAGAAGAAAATTCAGTCTAAATTATGATTATTTAATTTCGCAAATATTTTGCCTTTTACTCTGAATTATTTTCTTCTCATTAGCTCACAGAACTCTAAACAAGAACTAAGGGTTGGGTGGAAGAGATTGTCACAGGCAATAACCCCACCCTTTAGTTAGGACATTAGTATTATTTTCTTCTTTATCTATTTACTTTCAAACTATATTTTATCATTTATTTATTTTTTCTTAATTTTATACTGTACATATTGTATATTACCTACTTTGTCCTCTAAAAATTAAAATAATAATAATAGAATAATCGTGTTCTTGATGATTGAAAGAAATCTGAAAATATTTCTAGAATTTGACAGAGAATTTGACATTAAATATTTCTAATTACTGACTTTTGGAGCAGTGGCGGCTCGTCGGGTGAAGACACTGAAGACATTTTCACCTAATTTTGAACAGTGAAAACACTACTCATAATCCCTTAAACATGGCACAATTGATCCAACTCAAAGAAAAAAAAAAAAAAAAAAGAGTAAGCTTTGTGTAAAATAGATCAATGCTGCTTAACATTTCATGTTACTTTCCAAGGAGAACACCAAATGTGAAGACAATTCGAAATTGTCTTCAGTTGTCCTTGAATCAACCAATCAGAGTTGAGTATTTCCAAGTAGGTATCATGAAATATTAGGCAAGAACTATATCTATGTAATATGCTACTGAGGACAGTCTTCAGTTGTATTCAGTTTACATTATCTACACGACCTCATACGAAATGTCACGAAGCCACATACCATGTGCGATGTCATGTGTTTTTGATATTAACATTGTTGCCAGTAGCATTATGCCAGACCTAGGAAACCAGTCAATGATTTAGCCTCCCATATCTAGCACAATCTTGTAATATTAAAAAAAAGCAGGATTTTGTGTCAGGAATTTTGGATATTATTTCTCATTTTTTGGGTTCTAGTTTTGTACATAGTTCCTAAACGATAGCCGATACCAATAAATTTTAACTATATTTTATGTATCTTGTCAACTATATGTAGTATTAAAAAGGACATCTCGATTGAAGTCAAATCTCGGAAATAATTATTTAATGTAGGTACCGAAATTGAGCCAAATAAGATAATCTGGTATCTAGTTGTTCCAAGAAGTTTTTAAATAGGGACAATGGTGGTCCTGTTTAAGATCCTGACTATGGAACCACTTTAAAAAAAATCATGAAATTAGACGTGTTGAAATGAAATTCTCAAGAGAAAATTCTGTTCAGGCGGTGTAGTATTATTTTTTTAAATAAATAAATACGTCTTACATGATTTGAGGGATTTCTTTAAATTTAAAATATAGCTCTTGAAGTTTGTAGAAATTTAGCAATGAAATTAACTTGGCAACATTGTATCTCTTATCTTTAGAATGTAAACAAAACTTGTCGCGTACTTTTTAAATTTTATTAGACCATTTTCAAATCTTTTCAACGGTAATCAAGTGACTTTTAATTGGTGTAACTAGTTAATAAAGTTATTTCCCAGTATTTGATACAGGATAGAAACATTATTCCTACCTGATCTGACCTGTGCTTTTCATAATAAGTTGAATATGAAGTAGCTATGTACTTCTTTCAGTGTCAGAAATAATATTATAATTATGCAGGTTGCAGGTAGCTAAGCACACAGCTTCCAGTGAAGTACTTAAAATTATAAGGCAATATCTGTGTTTTTCTTAAATACCTAGTCATTTAAACATCAATGGTAACACAAATTTAAGCTGATTTTATATTTGTAGTAAGTATGTTTTCTTAGATTT
Source organism: Bactericera cockerelli (assembly GCA_024516035.1). Classification (NCBI taxonomy): domain Eukaryota; kingdom Metazoa; phylum Arthropoda; class Insecta; order Hemiptera; family Triozidae; genus Bactericera; species Bactericera cockerelli. The sequence continues at coordinate 30,230,378 of CM044963.1, read as the reverse complement.
ATTTTGTAATCTGGTGGTGGATTTTCTTCCAGTTTTGGATTGTAATTTTTAGTCTTCAACTAACTTTCTTTCCTTCCTAGTTCTACTTACTGAGGTATAATCCTAATATTTTTATTTTAATTCCTTTTTACCAACTTTTAGTTAATATTTTTTATTAAGATGAATAAATATTTTTTATTAAGATGAATAATTAATAATAATATTTCAAAGAAACAATGAGATCCCCACAAAATCATGGGGTTCAAACATTAAAAGTAACCCCATTCAGATTAAGAAGTAATGAGGATAAGAAAGATATTATGATTACTGGATCTCCAATTTCTCCAATTACTATAACCACCACTAAAAAAGTAAAGCAAATGCCTGCCCCACAGCCATACAGTTCAAGCCTGAATGGCTTATGAAAAATGAATGGCTGTGTACCAGCTCAAGTGTTGACAAATTGTTCTGCTGGCCTTGTTTATTTATTAAGTACCAAGTTTAGTGTTCTCCAAAAAAAGTACCTATAAAAACTTATATGATGCAAAACTGGTATGAGAGAAAATCATGCTCTGCAGGGAAACAGCCATAACTTACAATGGGCTGTGTTTATGAGACCATAAGAACTAAGATCTGATAAATTAATAATTTTATTTTTTCAATACTTCTGGGTATAATTTGTCTTCACCTAGTCTTGAAGTCAGGAGCCGCCACTGTTTTGGAGTCTAATCCATTGTGCCATGATACTTGATATCTTTTTAAAAACCGTGTTTTGTTGAAGATAATTAATAAGGAGAGAGGGAGGGCGGAAAAAAGGGAGAGAGACAGAAAGAGGGAGGGACAGAGAGAGAGAGTGTGTGTGAAAGAGAGGGGGAGAGAGATATAGATGAAGAGGTAGGGCGAGATAGAGAAAAGGGAGGTAGATATAGAGAAAGAGGGAGGGAGAGATAGAGAAAGAGTGGGAGATAGAAGGAGCGAGGAGCAGAGATAGAGAAAAAGGGAAGAGGAGAGAGAGAAAGAGGGAAGAGGAGAGAGAGAGAAAGAAGGAAGAGGAGAGAGAAAGCGGGAGAGATAATGAAAGAGGGATAGAGAAAGAGAGAGGGACAGAGAGAGAGAGACAGAGACAGAGAGATAGAAAGAGTGGTAACGGAATCTGTATTATTCTAGCCAGGCAGAGGCTCATAATGAATTTCTGTGTTTAATTTAAAATATCGTTACATGAAGCCAGCGTCGATGGCATGTTGAATACACCGGTTCCCTTCAGAACACCGAAGTTAAGCGACATCCAGCGAGGTTAAGACTTGGATGGGTGACCATTCAAATTCTAATTCTCGTGACGCTGGCTTTTCCCGGCCCCACTCAGGCTGGGTGAGGTCAATGTGAGTAGCAGGTTTGTGAGTTTCCTGCGAATGGAGGGTAAAACCCCCGTCGTGATATGACCATGGCAGTTGAAAGCGACGTTAAACCCCACTTAAAAAAAAAAAAAAAAAAAAAAAAAAAAAAAAATATCGTTACATAATATCGTTACATAATTTCGTCACATAATTTTGGTTATGTGCCAGAGCAAAGACATGAAAATGTCAAAAATAAATATTTAATTTTGTGGAATAAATAACGCATGTTTCAAATTCATAAATCCTGTTATCACACTCAAATAATGATCTCCTTAAAAATCTGTTTACATCAGAATACTTATAGCATTAACTTGAAACACCCTGTATAAACTGCGAAGTTTTTTTCCACCTTTTTCAAGGCAGTCTGTAATTAACACGTTACAATTAATTATGAAACGTAAAAGGGAATTACTGTGAGGTTTTTTTTTTTAATCCGGGAAAATATGGGAATGAGAAACGAAATTGGGAGGTATGAAAAGAAGGCACAGTCGAGGTGTGATGGGAACGGATTTGCGTAGACTGGGGGGTATCAGAGACTGGCAAATCAGAGCCAGGGGAGAGTTTGTAGGGGGGCAAATCAGAGCCAGGGGAGATTTTGTAGTGGGGCAAATCAGAGCCTGAGGAGATCTTGTAGGAGGGGCAAATCAGAGCCAGTGGAGATCTTGTAGGGGGGACAAATCAGAGGGGGAGATTTTGTAGGGGGGGCAAATCAGAGCCAGGGGTGATTTTGTAGGGAGGCAAATCAGAGCCAGGGGAGATTTTGTAGGGGCGAAAAATCAGAGTCAGAGGAGATTTTGTAGGGGGGTATCAGAGCCAGGGGAGATTTTGTAGGGGGTAAAATTAACAGGGAGGCTATTATAGGGCTATGTCTGGGGGTGGGGGGGAATTATAGAGCAGAGAAGGTAGAAGAAAAGGCGAGTGTAATATAAGGCAAGAAAATGTCGGGTGGAATACTATCAGGGAGAGGTAGAGATGACGAATGTGTTCAAAATACAAGCAAAAGAAATGATAAAAAAAAAAAAATTGCTGGGTTTTTTTTATACAGGGAGGTTCAAAATCAGAAATATATTTAATTTTTTTGTGTCACCATCTTTTATACTAAGAATTTGTAAATCTACGTATAACATATTAGCACTGTATAATTTATGATCTTGTACCTAACTAAAAGTGGATAAATACCTATTTGAAAAATAATAATAATCATAAATTATTCTTAAAATAAGGAATAAAACTATTTCAGTGCGGGTGATAGAAGCAATGGCTTCACTTCAGCGAGTCTTATACATCTGCTTCCTCTCCACCCTGTATACATGTAAGTATTCATTTACTCTGTCTTATCCCTCTTTAACAGGGTGTTTTTTATTATTATGATTTTTTTTTTACACTTTATTTTTCATGCAACACAATCAACAGTAAATTATTAACAGAAAAAAACAATAAAAATATTTACAAAATAAAACATAGAGAGAAAAAAATATTTAAATTTACTTATTGTCTTGTAATCCGGGGCGAAGTCAATTCCTTAGGCGTTCTCTGCCACTTAACCCCATTGTTGTTCGTCGACGTTGTTCACACCTCATGGTTGAGGTATAGCTAGTTTGACTTGTTGTGATATCACGATTGTGATTAACACAAAATAATATGATAACTTATTAACTTACCTATGTCAATGTAAAAAGTAAAATTTGTCATAAGTGTCTTAATCATTGTCGTGATGTCACAACTACTCAAACTCGCTTTGAAAAATCTACGCTAAATCCGGGACTGGAACCACCGAACTCCAGCAGGTTACAAGTCTGCCGCCTTATCGATCAAGCTTCTAATATTTATCGGAAGTAATATGACTAGAAGGTAAAGTAAAAGAAGAAGAACTTTATGTAAAACAAGGTTGGGAAAAACAAACTCCATAAAGAAGGTCATGGGGAAATTTTGTAAATCAACTCTCAACAATACCACTGGAGCGAAGAATTCTTGAACGGAAACGCCCAAAGCCTTGTTTGTCGCCACCTTTGATGAAACTTCATTTCTATTTCTATTTCTCTCTCCCACTCAACATTCCCTCGCAATCCGTCTTTTATTTTAAATTCCTTTTCTGTCTCTCCTGTGCTTTAAAATTTCCTCTCTATCTCTCCTGTGCTTTAAAATTTCCTCTCTATCTCTCCTTTGCTTTAAAATTCCCTCTCTATCTCTCCTTTGCTTTAAAATTCCCTCTCTATCTCTCCTTTGCTTTAAAATTTCCTCTCTATCTCTCCTTTTCGTAAAAATTCTCTCTTTATATCTCCTTTGCTTTGAAATTCTCTCTCTATCTCTCCTTTGCTTTGAAATTCCCTCCTTATCTCTCCTTTGCTTTGAAATTCCGTTTCTATATCTCTTTTTCCTTGAATTCATTTTCTGTATCTCCTTTTCCTTAAAATTCCCTCTCTATCTCTCATTTTCTTAAAAATATCCTCTCTATTTCTCTTTGCTTTAAAATTCCCTTTCTATCTCTCCCTTGCTTTAAAATCCCCTCTCTATGTCTCCCTTGTTTAAAAAATCTCTCTCTATCTCTTCTTTGCTTTGAAATTCTGTCCAAATCTCTTTTCCTTGAATTCATTTTTTATCTCTCCTTTTCCTTAAACTTTCTCAATCTCTCTTTTATTCAAAATTCCCTATCTACTATTGAGAGGGAATTCTAAGGAAAACGAGAGATAGAAAATTAAAAAGAGATATAGATAGGGAATTTTAAACAAAAAGAGAGATAGAGAGGGAATTTTAAAGAAAAAGAGAGGTTGAGTGGGAATTTTAAGGAAAAGGAGAGACAGAAAATGAATTTTAGAAAAAAGAGATAATATATTTATAATTCCCTCTCTATCTATCTCTCTTTTATTTAAAATTCCTTATCTATATCTCTTTTTAATTATTTATCTCTGGTACATATATTTTTAGAAAAAAAGGTAAATATATTTTTTTCTGCACTATAACGCTGCATGTCAACAATTTCCAAAGACTGCGAAACTAGCAAAGTTGATGGAAAATTTAGCACCTAAATCGAATATCCAGTGCAAAGTCGGACGCTACATTATGCTAATGGGAGAGCAGCTATTTGATAACATCTCTTTCAGCGTTGCTCTTGTAATATCCTCAAAGGGATTCGCAATAATGGATATAATGGCTTGCAGAGATAGAATATCAGCAATATCCAATTTTCTAGAGATATTGAAAAACTACTCTAGAGATGCTGGAAACGATTTTGCAAATTCCAGATATTGAGGACTAATTATTATTATTATTTGCAATATTTCTTATTTGAGCCATCCTCGATGGCGCGTGGGATACAGCTGGTTCTTGTTCTATCAATAATAATAATAATTCCGTGTCCGTGAGATAGGTATTGATACCTACATCACGGTGGTGAGAGGATTATAATATATCCATATTATGGACGCCCAGATCCAATGTCTAGGCTCCTTTCATGTCCATTGATTCTATTCGGTTTTAACGTCCTTAACTAAGGTAGACAGAACGGGGGTATTGTCATATATTATTGGCAACACTGGTGTCCTCAAAACATAGACGTAGTACAGCTCTCATGGCGAGCCTTTGTAATATAATTTTTAGTCACTGTTAATGTTTTATAAATGTGTGTTTTCTGTACCTGAGCTTTTATTAAATAAAGATTCAATGTGTTAAATGTATCCGCAACGAAAGACTATTTATTAATACGACATGGCGACGAGGATGGGATAGATAATCAGTGATAAAGAATCGGTAGCGCGATGCGAGAAAGTGTAAAACTGATGTGAGTGCTGTAATACTGTGAACCAATCGAAGCTGTAAGTTATTTTGCCAAAGCATTAAAATCAAACCTAAGCATTCAAACATTAAATATGTCAGGAAGCCAGGTACCGAAGTTCACAGGTGAAAGATTCACAAGTAAAGAAATAAATGACTACTACAGACGTTTTAAGCACTACATCACTGCCCATGAATTGGACGAAAAATCAGAAGCTACTAAGGTGGCTCACTTGCGACTTGCCCTGGATGATAGGCTAAATGACCTTATTGACAGTTTCAACATACAAAATATAACAGTGGCAAAGGTTTTTGAGAAACTAACAATTGAATTGGCACCAAAATCCAACATCAGTCGTGAGAGATATCGGTTCTTTGGGAGATCTCAAATGAAAAGTGAATCATTCAATGACTATTACATTGATTTGATGAATATTGCAAACAATTGTGAATTTGGAGACCAGCTAGAATCAAATCTTAAAGCTAAAATTGTGTATGGTATTAAATGCCCAGCTCTTCAAGAAAGATTACTGAGAAACCCAGAGTTAAAACTTAAAGAAGTTGTTAGCTACTGCCGTTCTATTGAAGACGCTAAAGCAAAATCAGAAGAAATAATCATCAAAAATGGTAACGGTCATGAAAACGGAGATGCTGTACTTCAAGCTATTCACAAGAGAAGACAATTCAAAAAACAAAACAACAGCCCTCAGTCAAACTTTCACTTTCAAAATCAACATAAATATGTGAAACCCCAGTACCACCAGAAACAACACCATGTTTTTGGGAATACAAAGAACTATCAGAAGAATGCTAATAGTGAAAGGACTTATGATTGCAAAAAGTGTTTGTCAAATCATGGTAAAAGAAATTGTCCAGCCTGGGGAAAACAATGTTTCAAGTGTAGCGGCTTCAACCACTTTTCCAATGTATGTGGGAAAAAACCCCAGTTTCATCAAAGGAAGGTCAGTTCACTGGAGCAACAGGATCAAAGTGATTATGGGAACTGTATCGAGGATGCATGTGGCAGCATCATTGATGTGATTTCCAGTCTGAAGGTGACCAACCAGTGGTTTCAGAAATTTAATTTCAATGGTGTGCAGATTCTATTCAAATTGGACACAGGAGCGGATGTGAATGTACTGCCCTTGTCAGTGTTACTACAAATTAACCCCAGATTGAAGGAGACAATGGGAAAGTCTACAACTAAATGTGAAGCTTTTGGTGGATATCAACTCAAAACCCTAGGTATTGTAAAACTCAAATTTGTAAACAAAGAAAAATCTCATTTAACAGATGTGATTATAATGCCTGATCAGAAAGGTATAGTGCCTATTCTGGGACATGAAGCATGTGAATCACTAGGTTTAATTCATAGAGTAAACCAATTGGACCAAACTGGTGAGTTTAATGATGATAAACTTCTTGATAAATACAGTCAAGTATTTGTAGGTTTAGGAGAGTTTCCAAGGAAATACAAAATCCGGGTGAAGGATGAATTCAATCCTACCATTAAACCTCCTAGAAGAGTAGCCTATTCTTTATTAGATAAGCTTAAAGATACTTTGCATAACATGACTGTAAATAAAGTTATAGAAAAAGTTGATCAGCCAAAATCCTGGTGTAGTAACCTAGTCGTAAGAGAAAAATTATCAGGTGACTTAAGGCTTTGCCTTGACCCTGTTGACTTGAATCAGTGTATTGAACGGGAATTTTTTCTAATTCCAACGTTAGATGAAATTAAGATCAAATTGTCAGGCAAGAAATACTTCTCGGTCTTAGACCTTAAAGATGGGTTTCATCAAGTTGCACTGGTCAATGAATCCAAAGACTTGTGTTGTTTCTCAACACCATTTGGATTTTACAGGTATCTCAGAATGCCATTTGGTTTAAAGTCAGCACCTGAAGTTTTTCAAAAGTATAATAATGAATGTTTCAAGGACATTGAAATTTTAATTATTTATTTCGATGATCTACTCATAGCTACTGAGGATCTAGAAAGTCATGATAAGGCATTGAATGAAGTGTTTCAGCGAGCATTAGAGTTAAACATTAAATTTAACAAAAATAAGATACAACTGAAAAAGTCAAGTATTAAATACTTAGGTCATATGTTCAATAAAGAAGGATGCCAGCTCGATACAAATCGTGTGGAAGCTGTGAAAAATCTAAAAGAGCCAATCAATGTCAAAGAGTTGCAATCTCTATTGGGTATGTACAACTACATGAGAGAATTTATTCCTAATATGGCAGAACTAACAGCCCCATTGAGAATTTTGTTAAAAAAGTCAATTGTTTGGCACTGGACAAGTGAAGAACAAAAATCTTTTGATCAACTTAAAACAATTATTTCTAATCCTCCAGTTTTAAAAAACTTTGACCCAAATGAGGATATATTGGTGCAAACTGATTCATCCCAGTTTGGAATAGGGTGTTGTATCCTTCAAGGAGGAAGGCCAGTTGCATTTGCATCTAAGAGCCTGACTGACACAGAAAAAAAATATCCTCAGATTGAGAAGGAGGCTCTTGCGATAAAATTTGCTTGCCGAAAATTTCACAATTACATCTATGGTAAAAAGATTTTAGTCCAAACAGACCATTTACCATTGGTATCTATTTTTAACAAAAATCTATCAGATATCCTTTCTGAAAGAATTGTAAAGATACGTCTTAGTCTATTCAAGTATGATCTTTCAATAAATTACCTACTAGGCAAACAAATGTTCATTGCAGATCTGTTTTCAAGGAATGTTAGTCCTGAAACCTATGAAAAAGAAATTGACATTACAGGTGTTGTGCATAGCATCTACAAACCTGGAGCTCTTTTGGATTTTAAAACAGTACGTTTAGAAACTATTAAGGATCCAAATCTGAATCAAGTTAGTAAATACTGTATTGAGGGATGGCCAACAAATAAATCAAATTTGTCTAAAAATGAAATTGTAAGACACTTTTACAAAATTAAAAATGATATTTTCGTTAATGATAATATTCTGTATTATAATAATCAAATAATTGTTCCTTCAAAGTTGAAAGAAATAGCATTGAAATCATTGCACATTGGTCATCTTGGAATAACAAAAACAATTTTGGGAGCAAAACAGTTATATTACTGGGTAAAGGTTTTGCTGCTAAAAGCACCACTAAGCCTATTATATCCCTACAAAAAAATGTACTAAAAAATATCTTTTCACAGAATAATGATCATTGCATTAATAATATCTTAAACGTCCATGAATTGCACAAGTTTCTGTTATCTCTAAAGTATTTCTTTTGTATGAATTTTAGGAAAAAATCAGAAAATAAGTATTTATTGAGGAGGAAAAAATTCTCCATCATTCGTATTAACTCGAAATATGGAAAGAGGTTACCTGATTATTTTGTACCACATATTTTAAACTCTTTAAATGAAGAAACATTGAACATTATCAATTATAAAACTTTGAAAGAAACATTATATCTAAAAATGAAATCTATATCTATTGAAAAGAAAATCGTTTAATATTAAATATTACCTAATAATACCTACTTTTATTTAGGAACTACTATTGCATTTATCTTTTTATCTACAATTCATTGTTAATAATTAAGATGTTATAATATTTTCTTAGAAGCTTTAGCTTAGGAAAAATACCTTTGTATATGTTATCCTGTTATTAAATAAATAAATAAATTTAAAAAAAAAAAAAAAAAAAAAAATATAAATCAAGATGTAGAAAATTTCATTAAAGGTTGTTACAACTGTCAAGAACACAGTGGCTCCAAAATCAAAGAACCATTGCTGTCTTTCGAGTTACCAGAAAGACCATTTCAGAGATTACATGTAGATATTATGTATTATGAACACAAAGAATATTGGGTTGTTTTTGATAGCTACTCTAAATGGATAGAAATGTACAAACTTGCCTCTAAAAAATCAAATGAAATAATATCTAAGTTAAAAAGTTTGTTCTCAATTTTTGGTATTCCAGACAGTATTGTCAGTGATAATAGTCCATTTGGTTCTCATGAAATACAATCATTTGCAAAAATGTATAATGTTGTCTGGATTACTAGCAGTCCCAATTATCCAAAAAGCAATGGTCAGAGTGAACGAGCCATACAAACTTGTAAAAATATCTTAAGAAAAGCTAGTGGTCTGCGGACGGATTATGCAGAGTTGCTAATGGAGTATCGTGCTACACCAATTCCTAGTTTAGGATACTCACCTAGTGAACTACTCATGGGAAGGTTGATGAAAACTGAATTAATTATTAATCCCACCAATTTAAAACCAGTAAAAAAATTTGGGTAAAATGCATAAAGAAGTAAAAACAAAACTCAGAGAAAATCAAAATAAAAATAAATTTTATTATAACAAATCAAGTAAAATAGAACTTCCGTTTAGGAAAGGAGAAAAAGTACTTATAAAAGAGGGAAATAGATGGGCCAAAGGAGTAGTAGTGGATCTAACTAAGTATCCTAGATCATACATTGTAAAAATGGAAAATGGTAAAACTTATAGAAGAAACTCTAGTTTCCTGAAACATTTTGTATGTAACACTGATCAGTTTAGAACTAGGCAGAATAAATCAGGTCCTGTAACCCCTACTTATTCTAATAACTTTGATGAAGTTTCTGAAGCCCAATTGGGGCTAGATAATAGAGCACAGGAAATTCAAATTCCTGGTGACATCAGTTTGGACATTTCTTCTTTGGGCACCTCTCAGTCAAATGAGAGTGATGAAAGCACAATGTTGGATACTGCCCTGTTGGAATCTGATGCTGACAGTGAGGGAAGCTTTCGGTCCATTGAAAATACTCCATCTAAAACCTCTGTTGATAATGACCACAGTTATGCAAACATAATAACAACTAAATCTGGTAGAAGTATTGTAAAACCGTCAAGGTATTTCACCTAGTGTCTCATAATGTATAATCGGTTTTTTTTTTTTAAGGAAAATAAATAAACAATTAAATAATAAGATTTTATGTACCATGTAACCATTCAGGTCATTTACATAGTTATTGTTATAATTAAGAAAATAAAAACCTATGTTTGACATGATTAACCCTTTGACGTTCAATGTTTTTAACCCATTGTTATTAAGATGTAATTTTATTGTTGATGTTAGTAAACAATACATGTTTGACATTATTGACCCCATGAGGTTCAGTTTAACCTATTATGTAATTTTGTTGTTGAAGTGACTATGACATGTTTGAGATAATTAACCCTTTAAGGTTCACTGTGTTTATCCTATTATGTAGTTTGTTGTTTTATGCAAATGAAACATCTATCTTGTGAGAAGAGACTTTTGGGAAAAAAGGGGATGTCATATATTATTGGCAACACTGGTGTCCTCAAAACATAGACGTAGTACAGCTCTCATGGCGAGCCTTTGTAATATAATTTTTAGTCACTGTTAATGTTTTATAAATGTGTGTTTTCTGTACCTGAGCTTTTATTAAATAAAGATTCAATGTGTTAAATGTATCCGCAACTAAAGACTATTTATTAATACGACAGGTATTACCCTCCATCTGGAAATTTGTTATTTATTAATTGTACATAATAGGTAACATATATTATATTTATGCGAATACCCCACACTAAGGGGATACCCGATACAGTCCTCTTGCTTTGTGGGGTAGTTTCATTTCTTATAATAGTTTTTTTCCTCTAACTCATGGTAGGTAAACAAAGTGCAAAAAAAATCGTACCAGCTACCCACATTAACCTAACCCAGCCTGGGTAGGGCCGGTATTGCCAGCCTCACATTGTCGGAGGGAACAGAATTTTCTGTGCGAAAAGTCTGCTCCAACCGGGAATCGAACTCAAGATCTCTGGAGTACGGACAGTAGTCGCAACTGTTAGCAACGCGGCAATGTCCCAAGAGGCTTAAACTTGGCTGGGAGACCGTTCAATATACCATCATATTTGAAAAATCTAGTTGAACAAGTCAAGTATGAACAAAACTTTCGAGAGAGTATCCTAATGTAAGTTCCGTGTGGCTCTCGGCTAAGAATAAGACCACGGGTTGTGCCCCTGTTGTAAAAGGTGACTAACAGGAACATCTCTCAGAAGCTGTTGAAAAGATTCAAAAGAAAGACATGTTTAAAAAACTCTCAGAACCTGCTGGAACGTGGTTCAAATGGCTGCTCAAGTGCTCAATGTGTTAATATTTTTGTTTCTTTATCCAATTGTATTTTGTGATATAAAATTAAAAATAAAGAGTATTAAAACAGAGAAAACAAGGAAAGTAAAAATTGAACAATATTTTTGAAGACCCAGTAAGAAGTATCCTAGTTCAAACAATAACTTTTAGATTACCTTAATGTAACCATTAAGTTGAAACTTTGAATTCGAGTTTTCGTAGACTGAAGAGATAGTTGAACTTTCAAAAGCAGTAGTACCTACTAATATTATTATAAAAATTGTTGCGTAACTTTTCGGAGATCAAATATTAGTCACACCGGTTCCCTTCAGAACACCGAAGTTAAGCGACATCCAGCGAGGTTAAGACTTGGATGGGTGACCATTCAAATTCTAATTCTCGTGACGCTGGCTTTTCCCGGCCCCACTCAGGCTGGGTGAGGTCAATGTGAGTAGCAGGTTTGTGAGTTTCCTGCGAATGGAGGGTAAAACCCCCGTCGTGATATGACCATGGCAGTTGAAAGCGACGTTAAACCCCACTTAAAAAAAAAAAAAAAAAAATATTAGTCAGAATAAATTGCTTTTCTATGAGGCACAGAACTACACTAGTAGTCAAGTGATTAACGCGTTAATCTGGTAATCGAAGTAGCGTAGGGATCCGTGGGTTCGAATTCCACCCAATACATGAATTTTTCCTCATTAATTAGAGTTTTTGACCACATAATAATAAGACTCTTAGGGTTAGGTGGTAGAAAATTCTTTGAGCATTAACCTCGCCTGGTGGTTACCTTCCACTAAAGAGTGTTTTTTATGATTATTATTACAAATATTACTAACCCGACCTCAGTGGCTTAATCAATAAGGCGGCAGAGTTAATATCTGCCAGTTCGGTAGTTCAAGTCCAAAGTTCAGCGTAGAATTAGTAAAGCGAGTTTGAGTAGTCGTGACACCACGAAAGTGATTGAAACACATATGATAACTTAGAGAATCGAAACACCGATCTTCAGGTTACGTTTTATCGATCAAGATTGTATAAAAAACATAGCCACAACACAAACAACATTACTTCCGAGAAATTTCTAATATTAGAAATCGGATTTTTTTTTTTATTCTATTTAAAAGTATAACGGATAATGTTTATATTAAGTACTAGCGGGCAGCCAACCGGCCTATATTAACATATTCTACTAGCGGGCTATCGCCCGCTTTGCGGGCCGAGGCATGGCCCGCAAAGCAAAAAATGCTTTTTCGCCAATGGCAGGTGTTTTAGTGGGAATTTCGAAAAATGCACATCTAGACTATAAGACAAAGCTACCTACCAAATTTCAGCTTCCTAGGACTTACCAATTCGGAGAAACAGTGATGAATCAGTGAGTGAGTGAGTCAGTCAGTCAGTCAGTCAGTGAGTGAAACTCTCTTTTATAAGTATAGATAAACATATTAACTATTACGATTTTTTAAAGTAGATAATAAAATCACCTCAAAGTCCTTGAGCTTTCAAAAGATTTCACCACCGATTTTAGTCAAAGTGGAGACCATTCAAAGGTGATTCAAGCACCTCTTGAAAGTTACCTGTACTTTTGAAGGGGCAATTTGTTCCCCTATACTTTTGAAGGGGCAATTTGTTCTCCTAAATTTTTGAAGGGGCTATTTATATGGGTTGACTGGGGGTCGATGGTGAGAATTTTCAGTGAGGCTTCCGTTATAAGCTGATGTGTTTTAAAGTGAGACTACTTTCCGAAGCGGGTGAACCGTTGTCTGAAATGGCAGAACCTAGGGTCGAAAAATTATGGAACAGGATTTAATTTCCATGATTTGTTTAACTGATGTAAATTTAATTCTATTTTATAATTCGGGCTTTGAACAGAAACCTGGATATAAGGGAAAAAATGTACGGTCCCTTGAGCCTCTCTGAAATCCAGATTCGATTTTTGTGACCTTTTTGTTCCTCAACGACAGTTTCATAGAGCTTATTAGCGTCAGAATTTCTCCGTCGTGATATGACCATGCAGTTGAAAGCGACGCTAAACCCATTTTTTTTTTTGCAACAAAAAAAAGAAAAAATGAAAGCCTGAATTTCGCTTTTGACGGTCAATGTTCGCCGTGAATTTCAGAAAAAGTTCCCTCTACTCGTGGAAACTTTTGCATCCGAAGTTTGCCTCTATAAATCTTCGTGATAATGTCTTGTTCGGAGCCTGTTATGTCTTGAGAGGGCCATCTGTGAGGAAGGTCAACGACCTTGTCCTTAATACACTTTGGAGGAAGATAACTACAGGAAGTGAGAAGGTTTTTGAACAAGGTCGGAGGAATGTTACAGTCAAACCTATGTACCTATCTCTTAGAAGCCCTTCAAAGCTTAGGAGAAGTATATTTGTATAGATGTTTCTTTGTAAAGAGAATAAATAACTAAACTATTATTATTTAGAAGAAAAAAAAAAAAAATACCTGTAAATATATATATAAACAAATTTCAGGGACAGGATTTTTTTCTCCTATATCCTGATGCCGGGGTTAAGTGGTAGAGAATGCCAGAGGCATTAACTTCGCCCCGGATTACAAGAGAATTGTAATTAAAAATTAATATTCATCTTTATTTCTTTTTGTACATACTTCCAAGTTTTTTTTTTTTAATTTATTGTTATTTTTTTTCGTTTGTTTGTTGTTGATGATTGTTTTGTAAAAAAATAAAGTGTAAATAAATAAAAAATAGGTTCTGGGGGCCCTTGTCAATTATTAGCCTCCTTGTAAAGACAGTGGTAGAAGTGCTGAGTCATTCCTCCACTGTCTGGCTACCATCGTTCACGATGACGCCACCCTATGATGATGATGATGATTACCTCATGTAACTGGGTCAATTTCTTTCCTTACGTCCCCAGGCTCTCCAGGCGCGGCACAGGATGATCCCTACGCCCAGAACCCCTACCTGCAGTCAGGGCTGGCGGGGGGAGCCGCCCTCGGCCCCTTTGCCTCACTCCTTGGACCCCAGCCTCAACAGGGTAAGTAATTGTGGAAGAGAATGCCGTTGGCATTAGCACCGCCCTTGATCAAGTTTTGTTTTATTTCAATTCTATGTAAATATTCTATGTACCTACTTTATTGTAAATAAAACTTGATCCAACATGTTTAATAATAATAATAATAATTTACTTCCGGATTCATCCGTAGGAGAAATTGCTTTATTCTTTCTTTTTGTTCGATCTTATAGAACAATTTCATTAGCTAGGGAACCAATTTAATGTAATAGTTAGAAAAGGATATTTTGTAATCCGTTTATTGTATAATGAATAAATAAATATAATAAATAAATAAATAAATCTTTTTTGTCCGAGATATTTCTCTCTATCAAATATCAATCTTTTATTAGATTATAGTGGTTCATGTCAACATCTATGGTCATTTGGTCATACACACCACTTCCGAGAAATTTCTAATATAAGAAAAAAGTAGCAGGTATTAGGTAGCACGACAGGGTAAGTGGTTTACTTCCGAGTTCATTCATAGGAGAAATTGCTTTATTATTTCTTTTTTTTTTTCGATCTTTTTTCTCCTAGAAATTTCTAATATTAGAAATCGGAAGTATGTACTGTGTGTTCGCTTTTTTGCTTCGATTTCAATTGTTGCTTTTTTGTTTTGTTTTTTTTTTTTTTCTCTTCTCTTCTTTTCAGTAAAGTACTTGAACTTGAATCAGACTTAGAAACAGTCGTTTGTAAAGATGCCGGGCGGTTTTTTTTTTTTAATGTCTGAGATATTACTCTCTTTTAGGTATCAAATTAGGGAGTCAGTACTCGTGCGATAGAGAAGGTCTGGAAGGCTTCAGGCTTCTTATTTATTCCAATAAATTTCCAATAACAGAAATCGAAAGTATACTGTACGTTTTTGAAAAAAAAAAAAAAAAAAAAAAAAAATTGATCCGATTTCATTTTTTTTTTTATTTATTATTTCTTCGACACTCACCCAAGTAATAATAAAATAAGACACATTTATAGTCACCTGTATATGGCTATTTTTTAGAACCATTAAATTAATCATTAACCTCCTTCCTTATGTAGCCTCGTGAGGATCGGCACGAACAACCATTATTTATTTAACCAATAATTGGTTAAAGTGCCTAACAGGAAAAAAAAAAAAAAATTATTAAAATGGGGTTTCCATTGGCATTTTTAACATGTAAGACATTTTACTTAACTTTACCTTATAGCAAAGAAAAACGTTCACAACTTCGGTATCAATGTGAATGAAAGACATGATAAATTCGACAGACTAAAGTTTTTCATATTCTCTGCCAAAAAACTTCATCTCAAATTTTCCTTTGAGAGTGAACAAAAGTTCCAGAAGTCTGTGAACTCTTGAACAGGCAACGAAAATTTGAGACTAAAATAATTTTATTAGGAATATCGCCGATTATTTAGTGAAGCGGCTTGTGAGGCTTCAAGAATGAATTTTCCCAACAACGCGAACCCGTACATTTTTTTTCTTCTTTTTTTCCCCCAATAACTTTATTATATTTTATTTTAATATTCATACATAATTAATATCCTTCATTTAATATTTAAAAGTTACTGCAATCCAATGTATTTTTCAGTATGTGGTGGATTCAACGCGCCATCGACAATTTTACTATCGATTTAATTTTAATACCATCTCTCGCCACCAGGTTTCTCGTCGCCCTCAGCACCAGGACAGTTTGGTGCACCCGCCGCCTTTGCACCACAGCCACTAGCACCACAGCCACTAGCACCACAGCCACAAGGTAAGTTCTAATAGACTTAGGGCGAAGCCACTAGCACCACAGCCACAAGGTAAGTTCTAATAGACTTAGGGCGAAATTAATAGATGGAGTTGAAGACTCTTAGAAGCCCCTCAAAGCTTAGGAAAAGTACCTTTGTATATAAATATGTTTCTTTATAAAGAAAATAAATGAATAAACTGTTATTGAATAAATTCTCTTCTCTATATAAATAAATAGAGCTTCTCTTAGAAGCTCTTCAAAGCTTAGGAGAAGTACCTTTGTATAAATTTTTCTTTATAAAGAAAATAAATAAATAAACTATTATTATTATTATTAAAAAAAAAAATACTAATTATCTAGACCTTGAGAGGATCGGCACGAACGACCATACAATAAATGGTTAAAGTGCCTAATAATGGATAATAAAAAAAAAAAAAAAAAAACACTTCGTGTTGCTGGCATTCCGGCCCAACCCAGGCTGGTTTATCAACAACCCCACACCCCACTACTATACTACGAGTATACGGTTCAACCTCTCTTGTCCCGGGAGCTCAGAGGTCAAGGCGTCTGACTGGTAATCCACAGGTCGCCGGTTCAAAGCCCTGCCGGGAAATAACCAGTTTACTCTTCCATTTGAGATTTTGGCCTCATAATAATGCAATTATTATTATTTTGTACTATCACATATTACCTCAGAATGTACGGGTATTAATAGCAAAAGCTACCGCGAGTATCTATGATCAGTATAAATAGAATCAGCATAAACAGAAAAGTGAGAAACTGTATTAAATAATGTACATGAATATCAGAACATACCTGGACAGCTGTTTCGAGCTTATTTGCTCTCATCAGCAGGTAATAGTTCTGATTATCCATGTCATCAACGGCATCAACTAACCTCTCTATTTTAATCAGTATAAACAGAAAAGTGAGAAGTTGTATTAGATGTAGGTACATTGTACAAGTACATGAATAACAGAACATACCTGGACAGCTGTTTCGAGCTTATTTGCTCTCATCAGCAGGTAATAGTTCTGGATATCCATGCCATCAACTAACCTCTCTATTTTAATCAGTATAAACAGAAAATATCATGTGCCTATAGAATATCAGAAATATCAGAAATGTGTCTATAGATTCCACGCATTAGAATGTCCAAATGTTGATGCAGAAATTAAGATAATTATTGATAATGTTTCTTAAAAAAAAGGGAATTCATTTGCGAAATAATAAAATATATAAACAGAAAAGTAAGAAGTTGTATTAGATGTACATGAATATCAGACGCAATGTTGTTGCAATAAACTTTGCATGTAAAAATCCCTGAACATAAGGATAATATACAAAAATAGGATAATGTATCTACAGAATGAGAGTGAAATAGAAATGGGAATAATATACAGAATTGGATGTTTTGTATGCTGAGCATGTTGACATCAGATATTCAGATAGGAAAGAGAGTTAACCCTAGAAGGTATTGGGAATACTTTTTTTAGGTCTTTTTTAGGTTTGGGAATTGTGGAATTTTCTTCTGTGAAGATTTTCTTTCGTGGTTCTAGACGATTTATGAAGTCTCCATTTTTATATAAAAGGTTGTTATGCCCCGGAACCGCTTTCGCATTACTTCAAGGCCTTTTTACCTTTACATCCATGCCTTTCCGGAAACGGAAAAAGTCGGTTAAATTTTTCAGCTCCGGGATTCGAACCCGGCTAATATATTGAAGTCTCCTTGTATATTAGAAAGAAGTAAGGTACCAAAAATATTTCCAAATTTACTTTCATGAAGTTTGTTGAGTTACGATTTCTATTTTCGCTTTCATAAGAGCCACGACGGACCAAAACCTCCCTATACAGCTCAGTGGTAAAGGCGGCACTCTGTGAATCCGGAGATTCCTAGGGTCGCTGTTTTGAAACCCAGCCAGGACATGACAAGTTATTCTCCCATTTGGAATTTTTATCACATAATGATACGTTTATGGATTACTGCTGGAATAATAGAACTTGATAGTCCTAAATGGACAGTATTAATAAGGCGGTATTATTAAAAAAATATTATTATTAGTCTACGCTGTGAACAAATCAATCATACCTTTCGAATGTTATCAGGTTATCACATAAAAAAGAACATAAAGGGGTTAGTTTTTGAAACAAAACTGTTTTCAAATCAGCAAATCTAGATTGCGAATGGAGAAACTTGCCAAAAAATTCATAAAGTACACTGAATTTGCCAGACCTCATAAGTATTAAATTCAACGTAGACGTATATATTATAATTTATTGTATAATTATGTACAATGTACAGGTACAGTGTGTAAATTGACATTTCTCATGATTTTTTTTATTGCTTCAGCCTCTGTGGCGTAATGGTTGTGACTACTGCCCGTAGTCCAGAGATTCCGAGTTCGATCCCCGGTTGGAGCAGACTTTTCGAAGAAAATTCTGTTCCCTCCAAACACGTGAGGCTGGCATTTCCGGCCCTACCCAGGCTGGGTGAGGTTAATGTGGGTAGCTGGTACGATTCCCAGCGAATGGAGGGTAACACCCCCGGCCACATCAGGACGTTAAAACCAAATAGAATCGTTGGCGTTAGGAAGGGCATCCAGCCATAAAAAAACGTGCTCCACCCTACAAACCTCAACCATGAGGTTGAACAATGCCGACCCCAAAAGCAGCATAAGCTAATATGGGATAAAGGCAAGGGAGATATATAACGTGATGGCTAAAATTAAAAAAAAAAAAAAAAAATTAGGGCGAAATTTCAAATTATTTTCAATTTTCTTTAAGATTTTTAATTAAATGAGAAACATAAATGCACCAGTAAGAGTGCATGAACAGCTCAGTGGTTAAGCACTCGCTTGCCATGCGGAAGGTCCCGGGTTCGAAGTTTCGAACCCCCGTACCGACAAAATTTTGAATTCAAAAATTAGTTACAGTTGTTTGTAAATTTGTAAGGAATACCTTCCGATGAGTTCGTGTTGACCCAGCATCTAAATGGGAAGTATTGTGTCACTTCTCGCCCATCAGAGGGGAGGCATACTAAGGGATGGGCAGGCTACAACACAGATCACAAGTGTCTATAGTAGCTCTTGTTTCATGGCTAAGAAATAAAAACGGTTCTGAAACACTCATCTTTTTTTTTCTTCTTTTTTTAACAACTGAATATAAGAAAAAAATCTTGACACTATTAGTTCCCGTTACATGACTACAAAATTAAAAATCTGATGTAAACATCACACGACTTTCCTTATTCTAATAGAAATAAGAACAGAATATCACCGAGGTTAAGCTACTCCCAGCGAGGTGAAGACTTCGTGATGTTGGCATTCGATCCAACCAGGTTGGGTAAGGTTAATGTGGATAGCAGATTTGTGAGTTTCCTGCGAATGGAGGGTAACACCCCCGTCGTGATATGACCATGCAGTTTAAAGTGACTTTGAACACAAATTAAAAAAAAAAAAAATCCTGGAAAATTTGTAGAAGTAAATACTGACATCATACAAAAATTAATCGAAAATAAATATAAAAGCTGTCCATAAAAAGAAACTTACAAAACCACACAAAAATAATGGCGTTTATTATTATTATTATTTATTTTGATGGTTTCCTTCTATCTACATATTTATGACTTCACACCAGTGTTGCCGAGTGTGTTCGGTTTGAAATGCGTTTTTTTTTTTGCGCGCCTAATTTAAGACTAGATTTCTACTTGAAAAAATCATCTTAGTTCCCTAATTTTTACACGATTATTATTATTTTTCTCTGCCTGATAAACTTGGTTTTTCGGTTATTCCTTTTTGATGAGATATGTACATATGTCAGTTAGGACATTTTATTACGACGGCGGTGTTACCCTCCATTCGCAAAAAAATCACAAAACTGCAACCCGAATTAACCTCACCCAGCCTGGGTTGCGCCAGATTCCCAGCATCACGAAGTCTTCCCCACGCTGGACGTTGCTTCTTCGGTAATCCCACGAGAACCGGTGAATTCAACGCGCCATCGACGCTGACATCTGAAATCTTACAATTCCATGTTTGTAAATATGTAGAGGGTTTTATTTTTGGTGAAGCACAAGGCCTCTAACGCTTGTGGGTAGCGCAGCATTACTCAGAGCCTCCTTCACTTTTCGAGTTATTCTATTACACTAATTTCTTTTTACTCTGGTAGTGCCGACACTGGTCGTTACTCATACAAGTAACTACTCATTTTTCCTCACGAGGTATGAGTGGACCCACTGGACCCCGAACATCCAAGTTGAGAGCATAAAATTTCCTGTCCCGCTGGGGATCGAAACCAGGTCACCATGCGTGCAATGCCTAGCGCGCTAACTCACTCTGCCACGGTGTTTATCCATGTTTGTAAATATTTAAGTGGGTACATACTCGTACCTTGCTAGTAGGTAGTTTGTTTGGGCATTTTCTTTTTCGTATCAGCACTATTTTTTATGCTGATTTATTTTTAATGCTGATCTATTCGATTTGTTTTCAACAAACTTTTCTCTTTGCCTCAAACCTTTTCTAAGCTTTTAGTCCAGCCAGAGGAGATTGCAAAGTTTTGTCTGGACAATTTCCAACTTGTAAGGGAGAGATTTTTTCTAACGTTTTCTTTACTTTTTTGTATACTTTTATCTTGCTTAGTCTTTAGTTCTCTTTCTTTTTCTCTTTTTCTATTTATTTCTCTTTTAATTTTTCTTTCTCTTTCTCATTCTCTCTCTTTTTCTCTTTTTCTTCAATTTTTTTTCCTGCTCTTTTTCTTTCTCTTTCTTTTACTGCTTCCCTTCATATATTTTTTCATCATAATTTTTACTTCGGGTGTTCAAAGCCTATTCGTATCTCGTGAGGAAAAATGAGGAGTTACTTTACTACAGAGTATAAAAAATATAATGTAAAGCAATTAGAAAAGTCAAGAAAACTCTTAAGGCCGATTTTAAAACAGGATAAAAGTTTCGATAACCCAAACTCTCCCTCGACTTGGGATAAAGAGCGTTGTGATTGGTTGAAACTCCCACTTGAGGGCTTATTCACTGTCCCGCTTATCATCATTTTAATCCTATTTCATTAAAAAAAAAATCGGCACATAGGGCTGAATTATAAAACAGGATTAGATTTAATCCAAGTAGACACTATCCCTTAACTGGGGCTATAATGCGCTGTGATTGGTTGAAACTCCGACTGAGGGCGTGTCTGACTTAGCTAAACTTTAATCCTGTTTCATAATTTGGCCCCTGGATATCCTGTTCTACCCACAAAAGAAACCAAAAGTGTAAAAATCTGGTGTAAACATCACACGACTTTCCTTATCCCCAAAAAAAAGTCGAATTCCGCCACTGGTGACTCAACGGTAACAGATAGTTAAAAGTCAGTGCCAAATTCGTAATCAGCACCTTGAAATCATTGGATTTGATATGTCGCAACCCCCATCTAGGGTGAATAATAAAAAAGTTAGTCTGAGCGGGTCCCCCCAAAATACCGGTAAATTGGGGCCGGGTTCCAAAAAGTTCAAGATATCAAAAAAATGATCAGAGTAAACCCCTATTATTTTTTTCATTCGAGAAAATGTTGTTCTCTAACTTTTTTTGTATCTTTAACCAATTCAAAGAAGTGGCGGTTGCGGCCAATATTTGCGGCCCTGCGGCAGCATCTTGCGGCCGATTTCAACCAAAAGTTTTGTGGTTCGTCTGGTGTATGAAATTAATTTGCATACCAAATTTCAAGTCTCTAGCTCTTACCTTTCTCGAGATATCCTGTTTACACACACACAGACAGACGCACGGACCAATGGCTGAAAACAACTTTTTCGGTATCCTGAGGCTATGATTCGTCCAGAAATGTGAAAAACTGGGTAGGTCAAATTTTTGACGAATACAATACTTTCCTTATTATAGGATAAGGAAAGTAAAAAACCTCTTGCTTTAGCATCATCATCGTGCTCTATGATGGCCGATTTCCGAACTTATTTTTTTAAATTTCATCAAATTTATACAAGGAGGCTAATAATTAACAGACAAAAATGATTGCATGGAAGAGCTCACTCCAGTGAGAATGCTGCCATAAAAAAAGAAAGCCTATAATAGTAAAAAAGAGAAGGATAGAAAGAGAGAAAATGTTATTTGATTTAATTTTTATTATTTTATTTCTTATTTTTTATATATCTGTTTATATCTGTATATGTTTATAAATAAAGCTACAACTACAAGTTGTGAAACATGTTCAATAAAATAATAATAAATTATCAAGGCCTCCAGGACCACGTTAATGAAAGTCCACTTATGTGTACACCGCCTTTGCTTAAGGTGGCTAGTGAGCAAATCCAGTGAAAAAGTGAAAAATATAGACTTTATGCTTTATTTAAGCTTGCTTTTAAACCAACAGCTCAAGGGTTTACCCCATCTTTTACACCATCAAGGGTTGGGTGGAAGAGATTGCCATAGGCAATAACCCCGCCCTTTAATTAGGACATTATTTATATATTTTGTTTATTTTTTTCTTGTTTATATTATTAATATTGTCAATTTTGTATTTAATTTTTAACATTATTTATCTGTATTTATGTTCTATTGAAGAGTTTCCGAATATAAATAAATAAATCAGCTCAGGTGGGCTAGGGACGTGGGAGATGCCAGTTTCGACTCTCCAAATACAAATTTACAGTTTACAATATCCTGTTACTTCCGAGAAATTTCTGATATTAGAAATCGGAAGTATTTATAATATTCATGTAGCTTTATTAAACATAAAGCATTTCATCGAAAACCTCAGTTTTTGGAATTGCTCCCACAGAGCTGCGTTTCCCCTCTGGATTTCTAAACCAATCCTCTGCATTAATAGGAAACTTGATCTGGAATTTATTATGTACTGCAACCGTTTTGGTATTATCCACAATAATCCTCGCAATGCAGGCTTGCACCCCGTCGGGATTGCTTGAACACAAAACAATTAATTCTTAGTACTTGGAATATAGGTATTAGGTATTCAACTTTTATCACTGCTTATCTATTGAAGAGGAGAGATAAAGTAACGATCTGAATTATCTGTTCCCTACTGATGTGCATAAAACATCATGCTGTATACAGGGTGTCAATAAAAGTGGTGGTTTTGCTCAGGCCAATTTTTTTTTCTTCTTTTTTTGTGTAGGCTATAAAATATAAGCTAGTCAAAGACAAAATTTTATGTAATTTACGAAATTGTAAATTTATTGAATAGAAATAAATAATAAAAATTCATATTTCAATTGTATAACTTTTTGGTTCAGAGGGTACAGAAACATAGCTTTTTTTTGGTTTTGTTTTGTTTTTTTTTTCTTTCTTCTTCTTCTTCTTTTGAGGCAGACTTCATGTTCATCAAGAGTAGGTAATCAGGAGCATGTATTTTTTTATTATGAATTCAAATGAGGATTTCACAGCCTTTGTTATTTTTTAGCTATGAAACAGGAGCTACTGTGAAGGCTTGTGTGCTGTAATGTAGCTTGCCCATCCCATGGTATTCCTCTCTTCTGATGAAACCGACGATGGGCGAAAATTTCTTTAGACACTTATTTATTCTTTTATCAGCAGCTCTATATGCAAAGCTATATTAGGCAGTAACTAATATTTTAGTTATTTATTTACAATACAATAAACGGAAATTATTCCAGTTCCAGCTAATTACAATTATTTTTACCTATGCTAGCAACTACTAAAAAAAAGAAAAACTTTAGGTACCAAAACAAAACAAAAATATTTATGTGTACTATTAAAAATATATACTATGTCCTTAACAATAATAAAACTATTTCAACAAAATTTATATAATACTAAAAATACAAGGCAAGAAAGTAAATATAGGAAAGAATCAAGTGGACCTGTCTGTATCTTAGCCCTGGAATTAAGAAAAATAAAATAAAAATATATTTTACTATCTACATAATATAAAACAAGTCAACCAACTCATCTCCCTGGGGCACACACTACACAGCCCACAACTGCCGCCGCATTTCCTCTTTGAATTGCTAGACTTATTTTTTGTGATAGATAGAAACGTGCTCTATCATCACCTGATTAAACGACTAGCCTTGACCCCAACACATTCACCTAGCTTTTTGCTTCAGCTCCCAACGAACCCATTGTCTCTACAGCAAAGGGGATAAAAATATATCCATTGTCTTCCAATTCACTGTAGGTTCTGTGCTTCTTCAGAGCTGCAATTTCAGCTGCAGATCCAGGATGTTGGATTTGACTCACTAATCTTAATTTTATAAAGATGAGTGTTTCAAAGCCTTTTTTATTTCGTAGCCATGAAACAGAAGCTACTGTAGACGCTTGTGGTTTGTGTTGTAGCTTGTCCATCCCGTAGTATGGCTCCCCTCTGATGGGCGAGAAGTGACACAATACTTCCAAATTAGGTGCTGGGTCAACACGAGCGCTTTGATTTGACTCCTATTTAAATGATTCTGTAAAATGAGAATATGCTTTGACACCCTATTTAATGAAATCTGCTATGTGCAATTGTGCATATGATGCACTAGGCACGTGACGGAACATAATATGCAAGGCATGAAGGAGCGTATTATGCAAGGCATGACTGCACTACGCAAACACAATGCAACGATTAGAATAATATGTTTCATGGGCAAGGTTATCGGGGCGGCTGAGTGGATAAGACGGTTGAAGTATTCTTGGGACTTTTCCTCCCAATCCCTCTGTGGACTACATTTACCAACTTTAATAATAATATGATTGTTGTTCGTAAATAAAGCTATAATAATAATAATATCGCCTTATACTGGCTGAATAGGACAATTAAAGTCCCATTATTCCAGCAGTAAGCTCAAGACACATTATTATGTGGTGAAAATCACAAATGGGAGGATAACTTGTCATGTCCCGGCTGGGTTTCGAACCCGCGACTTCTGGAATCTCTGGATTCACAGCGTGCCGCCTTTACCACTGAGCTAACGGGACAGACATATAGATATAGACCTTCCTATTTGTTAAGATGGTTGAATATTTGAAGAACTAGATTTACTAGTATAACTAGCCGACCTCCGTGGCTCAGTGGTTAAGAGCAATAGTTGCTGACCCGGAGGTTGCGGGTTCGAATTCCGGCCGCAGCGGAAAATTCTAACAGAGTTTTGCCGTTTCTAGATTGGCATGGATGTAAAGGTAAAGTACCCTGAAGTAATGCGAAAGCGGTTCCAGGGCACAAATACCTTTACACTGGTAGTCAAGTTGTTAAGGCGCTAGTCTGGTAATCCAGGTAGCTTAGGGATCTGTTGGTTCGAATCCATCCTAATAAATGAATTTTTCCTCATTTATTTGAGAAAATGACCATATAATAATAATACTCTGATGGTTAAGTGGTAGAAAATGCTTTAAGCATTAAACATTAAACCTTCCACTAAAGAGTATATTATTGGTATTATTATTATAGGCATTGAACGCACGGTGACCTGGGTTCGATCCTCAGCGGGGCAGGATTTTTTCTGCTCTGTACTTGGGCGTTCATGAGGAATACCTCGTGAGGAAAAATTCGACTTCTATCCAGTTCTCTTATACCCAGGTTCGACTATATTATATTAAGCATAAAGCATTTTAACAGACTCAAGTCTGTCTGCTAACCCCATTAAACTGTTACTATTTTATTTAGACACCATGATAGTTTTATCTACAATTTTATTTTAAACATTATAATAGAGTTATATTCTCAAGGCAAACTTTTATGAGCTTAAAATGTAGACAGCTGAATGTTATTGCTTTATGAATAAGTATCTCCCGTGTTCTTCTTCTTCTTTTTCTTTCACTTTGTCTTTTCCCAATCCTACTTGGGGTCGGCATTGTTCAACCTCATGGTAGGTTGGTTGTGGCACAATTTTTACGGCTGGATGCCCTTCCTAAAATCAACGATTCTAACGTCCTGATTTGGACGGGGGTTTTACCCTCCATTCACTGGGAATCGTACCAGCTATCCGTATTCAACTCACCCAGCCTGGGTAGGGCCGGAAATGCCAGCCCTTCTGTTCCCTCAGAAAAGGTGAGTTCTGAGGGAACAGAATTTTTTGTGCGAAAAGTCTGCTCTCACCGGGGATTGAACTCAAGATCTGTGGACAACGGGCAGTAGTCGCAAACGTTACGCCACGGAGTCTGACTGCGGATCTCTTATGTACCAATATACGTAAAGTATATCTCCGTTATATGTATAACACTAGCGGGCTGTCGGCCGCTTTGCGGGCCGAGGCATGGCCGTGAAAGCAAAAAATCCTTTTTCGCCAATGGCAGGTGTTGTAGTGGGAATTTCGAAAAATCCCGTCTAATTGCACATCTAGACTATAGGACAAAGCTACCCACCAAATTTCAGCTTCCTAGGACTTACGGTTTGGGCTGTAGAGCGATGATCAGTCAGTGGTCAGTCAGTGACTTTGACATTTATATATTAAGATAGGTTAGTATATGGTGCACTAATAGTCAAGTGGTTAACGCGCTAGTCTGGTAATCCAGGTAGTGTAGGGATCGGTTGGTTCGAATCCCACCCAGTGCATGAATTTTTCCTCATTAATTTGAGTTTATTACCACATAATAATAAGACTCTGAGGGTTAGGTGGTAGAAAATGCTTTGAGCATTAACCTCGCCTGGTGGTTACCATCCACTAAAGAGTGTTATTATTATGAGTAATAAAAAAATATATATCAAGACTTAATTTTTGAGTTTTATCTCTGAAATCGACTTCAAACTTGATCTTCATATCCTTGACCAAGTTATAGGCCGCAAAGTTTGACTGACTATATACAGTAGTATACAGGGTGAATCCAAGAAGATAAAATGAAACAAGTCCTGATACCATTGATTTTAGGTTTTGCTACTTCTTCTGCAGAGAGCGTCAGAAATAATAATAATTATAATAAATAAGTTTAGTTGTATTGTTTTGAAACATTTACAAGTTTGGTTGGTTGGCTGGTACATAAGAAAAACAAACAAACAAATTATAATAAATGATTAAAATAATAATAGCGGATTTTTTTAAACAATATTATCGATGTAATCAGGATTATTTTCTTTATTCAATAAAAAAAATCTCTTCCAATTATACATTGTGTATTTTCACCAGTTAAGAAAAAAAAAAAAATTTAAATGTATATTTGTCTTGTAATCCAGGGCGAAGTTAATGCCGTTCTCTGCCATTTACACCCTGTATGCGAGTAATTTGTACGGCCAATTTGCTTCAAATTAGTGAAGAAAAAAGTGGAATAAGTAAACATGCAGATGATATACAATAGTGAATTATTATAGAGTTTGAACAATAGAAACAAAACAATGAATATGAATGGTAATGATGAACAGTAGAGATGAACATGAGATAAATGAAACACACGTACAGGGTGGAATCATCATCATAGGGTGGCGTCATCGTGAACGATGGTAGCCAGACAGTGGAGGAATGCCTCAGCATTTCTACCACTGTCTTTACAAGGAGGCTAATAACTGTTCTAAATAAAGAGTTGCTAACTAACACAGTATACACGAATCAAACGTTCTTGTCATTAGTTAGTTAAAAATTGCAGGGAATAATGACTTTGTTAAAGATGAAATTATATTTAGAAACAGCTCTGAAGAGTACCTACATAGTTATGGCGATGGATAATGTTTAGAATAAAATAATAATTTCTTCAGTGAAACTAAAAAAGAATCGATTTCCTTTTAAACCCTAAGCTCTTTTATCTCAGATAATTTAGAGCAATGTTCAAAGATCAACTTTGCCTTCTCTTTTCCTAAATCCATTAATTTATTTTGATATTCCCTGTTTGTTATGCTAAATCATATTTTTAATGATTCAACTATGATGAGGCTAGCTTATAAATCTTAACACTTCCCTTGGGATTGTAATATTTTACGTCAGCTTATGAAGACATTGAAGATGAATAATATAATTTGTGAAGACGAAGGTTTTCTGGATGAAAAATAAAATAATATTTTAATTTATGCAAAATATTTTTTGATTTTAAACAAGCTGTTTCGTCGCACTTTACGAAGATAACAATTTGCATAATATAATGTAAAGACAACACAGCCTTTTGGAATTATTCATGTAATCCGACACAACGACACCAATAAGACTTCTGAGAAACGAGATTTCTTGCGTATTTTATGTTACAATATTTTCATGAGACTTCTAAACTAATGGCCACAGATTGAAAGCTTGACTTGTCTATATTATCATCATCATCAACATCAGAGGGTGGCGTCATCGTGAACGATGGTAGCCAGACAGTGGAGGAATGACTCAGCACTTTTACCACTGTCTTTACAAGGAGGCTAACAATTGACAAGGGCCCCCAGAACCAAGCCAATGCTGGTCTTCTCCCTGTTTATAGTCCTCGTTTACAGTCCCTCAGCCAGATTGCTTGTCTATTCCCTGCTTATAGTCAGTCCCTCAGCCAGACATCTATATCATAGACTTAGGCCCGTATTTTTGAACGACCCTAAAACAAATTTAGTGTGAGTGGTCCGGATACGCATGCGCAGTGAATCATATCAGCCACAGAGACAGAATTTATTTTGAACTTAAGTCTCGAACGCTTCTCACAAATCTTGAGCGCAGCTCAGCGCATGAGCAGAAAGCAGTCGATCACAACATTTTCCCATTTCAGCCAGAAAGATCTATATATAAATATAAATAAACAACACGATTCTTTGCATTTCCAATCAGCTGACCCTAAACGTGAATGAAATTTGTTGAAATTCTGAAGTGTCGGAAATCGGTCACTTTACAACTGCCGGTGATTTCTCATCGGTATTTTTGAAATTCGTGAAGACACATTATAATATTTTTTGGAAGTGATTTTACTTCGTTAATATTTTGTATTTTATTTATTTAACAAATAGATAGCCTTTTTAACAAATTTGATAATTATGCTGACAATATTCAAGAATCAAACAAAACGCTAATTTTGCACCGCCAAGAAAGAAAGAAAACCTTTTTTATATTACTGTATCCACGTATTTATTTACATTGGGAAGACGAACATCTTTCAAGAGATATCCTTATTTTGAATGGCCTAATAGAACCTGAAGGACAAGCAAGACATCTGATGAAGAAAAAAGTTTGCTAACAAGTAGTTTGGACAAATTAATTTATTTACAAAAGACATGTTGTATTTATTGAAAGTTAAATATTTGTCATTATTAGTAATATTCTAAATATTAAGAAAAATATTATATGTATCTTTTAATAAAGTATCTGCAAAAAAAATATTTTTACTGTACCCTCCTCATTTTAGGACAAAGGTAGCATTTATCAATCTCGTTTTTTTCTTCATATTACGACGGTGGTTTTACCCTCCGATCGTAGGAAACTTACAAACTTTCTACCCACATTAACTTCAGCCAGCCTGGGTTGGGCCGAAATGCCAGCATCACGAAGTCTTCACCTGGACGTTGAATAACTTTGGTAGTCCCACGAGAACAGGTGCATTCACCGCGCCATCAACGCTGGCTCTATCTGGTTTATATGTGATGTTATATCACAACGTATGTCGTATGTTGACAAAATTTCAAGTAACATATTCATTTTTTATTCTCGTATGTCACAAGTGTTCGTCTAAAAAAGTCTAATTACTCCAGAATTCGAACTCAGCTCACTTCAATGTAAGTCTAGTGCGCTAGACCACTCGGACACTGTGACTCCTGACACCGTAGAGCATAAAAAGTCTTTGAAGGGCTTGGGAAATCATGAATAATGAGTACATTTTGTAGATACCTGTGTAGAAAATAAGTAGAATGCAATACATTGAAAATAAAACATTGAATATGTGATAAAACAATGAAGTAACATTCTTTATTAATAAATTAATTCAATTATTGAACAATAGATAACACAGTCTGAGTTGGACCGGGAATAGCTAGCATCAAGATTGTCCAAATTTAAATGGTCACCCATTCAAGTCCTAAATTCGCTGGACGTTGCTTAACATCATTGACAAAACAAAAACGGATGAACTCATCGTGCCATCGACACTGCTGTCGAACTTTCTCGTGCTTGTGAGATATAAATTGTAGGTACTTCTTTCGCTGAGAAGGCTGAGATCGGAATAGTAATAATTATTTTCAATTTGGCTTCAATCTCGGAAAAAAACTTGTTTAAATTCTTAAAAAGGATAGAGCAATTCAAAACTATTAAACAAAAAGAATCACCAGACAAGAATTATATTGGAAAAGATTAGAAAATGTAAACAATAACACAAATGATTTTCACACAGAGGTAATAATACCCTCTGTGTGAAATGGGCCATATTTCATAGAAAAATAGTAATTGCTCGTGAGCAAAGTAAATGTTTGCAAGCTTTATTTTTAGCTTTCAGATGTACATATACCTTTTACTTCCATAGAAACAAAAGCTTTTGATATTTGATAAAAGAAAAAACTCTTTATTGTACTCAAAACTTTTTTATTGTAGATCGAAGCAACTTCTTTGGATGTCGGAAGAAAAAGCATTTCCTTCTTTTGAATAGGGCCCAATATTGCGCCTGTGCGGAAACGGAATCGAGCGCTGAGGTTATATAACATAGAGGGAACCCGATGTATCAAGATTTGCGTTCAAGAGGGACCATCAGCTGATTTCAAAATCAGTGCCAGACTTGCAGTATTTTTTCTCTCGCGAAAGAGTGGGTACCTAAACTACCTAATTCTTCTGAAATAATATTTTTACTATTTTCATACTTACATATTAGTAATTTCTGTCTTTGCTTCCTCTTTTACTTTCCTTATTTTCTACTTATTATGTAGTAATATAAGAGTTGGTATCTGACGTGAAAATTAAAGATGTTTAGCTGTCCGCCACTACATGAAGTAAACAAAAAATTCAAATAAATTGAACCAATCAGAAGCCGGGATTTTGTGAAAGAGGGACCATCAGCTGTTCAAAGTTGGACGCACAAATTTGTTCAACTCGAGATAGGTAAGGTTCCCTCTATATTATATGATCTCAGTGGAATCGAGAGATTCATAAGTTACAATTTGTATACTTCATTGGCCAAAAAATTTCAAAATCCCGACGGTTGTCCCTAAAGTAGTTTTAGGGACGTTCAAAAATACGGGCCTTAGGCCCGTATTTTTGAACGTCCCTAAAACTACTTTAGGGACAACCGTCGGGATTTTGAAATTTTTTGGCCAATGAAGTATATAAATTGTGACTTATGAATCTCTCGATTCCACTGAGATCATATAATATAGAGGGAACCTTACCTATCTCGAGTTGAACAAATTTATGCGTCCAACTTTGAACAGCTGATGGTCCCTCTTTCAACAAATCCCGGCTTCTGATTGGTTCAATTTATTTGAATTTTTTGTTTACTTCATGTAAAGGCGGACATCTAAACATCTTTAAATTTCACGTCAGATACCAACTCTTATATTACTACATAATAAGTAGAAAATAAGGAAAGTAAAAGAGGATGAAAGACAGAAATTACTAATATGTAAGTATGAAAATAGTAAAAATATTATTTCAGAAGAATTAGGTAGTTTAGGTACCCACTCTTTCGCGAGAGAAAAATTACTACAAGTCCGGCATTGATTTTGAAATCAGATGATGGTCTATTTTGAACGCAAATCTTGATACATCGGGTTCCCTCTATGTTATATAACCTCAGTGCTCGATTCCGTTTCCGCACAGGCGCAATATTGGGCCCCATTCAAAAGAAGGAAATGCTTTTTCTTCCGAAATCCAAAGGAGTTGCTTCGATCTACAATAAAAAAGTTTTGAGTACAATAAAGAGTTTTTTCTTTTATCAAATATCAAAAGCTTTTGTATCTATGGAAGTAAAAGGTATATGTACATCACAAAGCTAAAAATAAAGCTTGCAAACATTTTCTTTGCTCACGAGCAATTACAATTTTTCTGTGAATATGGCCCATTTCACACAGAGGGTATTTTCACCTCTGTGTGAAAATCATCTGTGTTATTGTTTACATTTTCTAATCTTTTCAAAAATAATTTTTGTCTGGTGATTCTTCTTGTTTAATAGTTTAAAATTTCTTTATCCTTTTTGAGAATTTAAACAAGTTTTTTCCGAGATGGAAGCCAATTTGAAAATAATTATTACTATTCCGATCTCAGCCTTCTCAGCGAAAGAAGTACCTACAATTTATATCTCACAGGCACGTTGAATCTTGATATCAGTGTCGATGGCACGTTGAATTCACCAGTTTTCGTTCTGTCGATTATGATAAGCAACGTCCAGCGAATTCAGGACTCGGATGGGTGACCATTTAAATTTTGGACAATCTTGATGCTATTCCCCGTCCAACTCAAACTGTGCTATCTATTGTTCAATAATTGAATTAATTTATTAATAAAGAAAAATGTTAATTCATTGTTTTATCACTATCCAATGTTCTCTTTTCAATGTTCTGCATTTTAATTATTTTCTACACAGGTATCTACCAAATGTACTCATTATTCATGATTTCCCAAGCCCTTCAAAGACTTTCTATGCTCGACGGTGTCAGGAGTCACAGTGTCCGAGTGGTCTAGCGCACCAGACTTACATTGAAGTGAGCTGAGTTTGAATTCCGGAGGAATTAGACTTTTTTATATCTGTATTTTGGATGTTACGTGGTTCACTAATATCTGGTGTGGAAAAATGAGTATTGGTAGAGACGACCACATGTGACATACGAGAATAAAAAATGAATATGTTACTTGAAATTTCGTCAACCTACCGACATACGTTGTGATATAAAATCACAAATAAACCAGATAGAGCCAGCGTTGATGGCGCTGTGAACGCACCGGTTTTCGTGGGACCACCAAAGTTAAGCAACGTCCAGGTGAAGACTTCGTGATGCTGGCATTTCGACCCAACCCAGGCTGGCTGAAGTTAATGTGGGTAGAAGGTTTGTGAGTTTCCTGCGATCGCAGGGTAAAACCCCCGTCGTAATATGAAAAAAAAACGAGATAGGTAAATGCTACCTTTGTCCTAAAATGAGGAGGGTACAGTAAAAATATTTTTTTTTGCATATATACTTGATTAAAAGATACATATAATATTTTTTATTCATATTTAGAATATAATGACAAATATTTAACTTTCAATAAATACAACATGCATGTCTATTGTAAATTAGTTTGTCCAAACTACTTGTTAGCAAACTTTTTTCTTAATCAGATGTCTTCAGGTCTTTCAGGCTCTATTAGGCCATTCAAAATTAAGGATATCTCTTGAAATATGTTCGTCTTTCCAAAGAAAATACGTGGATATACGTAGGTATATAAAAAAGCTTTTCTTTCTTTCTTTCTTGGCGGTGCAAAATTAGCGTTTTGTTTGTTTCTCGAATATTGCCAGCATAATTATAAGGGATTATCACAAATTTGTTAAAAAGGTTATCTATTTGCTAAATAAATAAAATACAATAATAGTTAGGAAGTAAAATCACTTCCAAGAAATATTATAATGTGTCTTCACGAATTTCAAAAATACCGATGAGAAATCACCGGCAATTGTAAAGTGACCAATTTCGACACTTCAAAATTTCAACAAATTTCATTCACTTTTAGGGTCAGCTGATTGGAAATGCAAAGAAACGTGTTGTTTATTTATATTTATATCTACATCTTTCTGGCTGAAATGGTTTCTGCTCATGCGCTGAGCTGCGCTCAAGATCTGTAAGAAGCGTTCAAAACTTAAGTTCAAAATAAATTCTGTCTCTGTGGCTGATATGATTCACTGCGCACGCGTATCCGGACCACTCACACTAAATTTGTTTTAGGGTCGTTCAAAAATACGGGCCTTAAGGTATTGAGAGCAGTCTAATACTATTTTTGTCTTTGAGCTCATCCGTTAATAAAAGTTTTCTAGTCATATTCAATCAATCAGTCAGTAAAAAACTTATTTTTATGGGAATATGGTAATGTATTCTTCTTCTTTTTTTTATTAACGGGCGTGGCTAAATATACATGAATACAATTAAACAAACAATTGTTAAATTAAAAAAACAAAACAAAACTTATAACTATCACAAGAAACCTAACTATCAAAACTTAATGCACTACATTACTGATATGAAAAAACCTATCCAATATGAAAGAAACTTGGCCTTTTCTCAAACTTTTTTGGAGTCTGCATTGGCCAACCTCTCCCGCATGGTTGAGGGTGGTTTCATCTGTTAATATTAGATTGGTATTGATATTGGTATAGTTAGGGCTGTCGTCTACGAAAGCTCTTTGTCACTGCGACCTTAAATAGATCTTTTGTGACATGCCCCTGTAACTCTAAAAGATATCAAAGCTATGTAGCTTAAGATTCTTTTAGGACTGATTACGGTAACTTCTTTAGGTATTAGAATCAGCCTTGAGAACTGTTTCAGTCGAGCGTGTGAGGCTGCTCCACATTCACAGAGAATGTGTTTTGCTGTCTCTGGAGCCTCTTTACAGAGACTGCATTTTAGGTCTTGAGCAATGTCCAATGTCCATTCATATTAGATAACTATTGTTATTTGATTTATTATTCATTTTGTCTTTTCCAGATCTCCCAGTCTCTAACGTGCCATGTCCAGAGCGTAACAGCCGCTACCCCCTCTCTCAGCAATGCGACGCCTACGTTGAGTGTCAGGACGGAATAGGCAAGGAGAAGCTCTGTCCCGAAGGTCTGCTGTTCAACGCCAAAGCTCCTCTTGGATCCTACCCCTGCCAGTATCCTGTGGAGGTGGACTGTGAAGGCAGAAATGGCAGACGTGAGTTGAGAGATACAATCAGGGATATGAGGGACTCCTTAGGGTATTTTAACGGGATAGGCAAAGAGAAGCTCTGCCCTGAAGGTTTGCTGTTCAACGCCAATGCTCCTGTTGAGTCCTATCCCAGCTAGTACTCTGTGGAGGTGTATGATGAAGCAGGAATGAGTAGAATGTAATCAGGAATGAGAGGGACACGCATGTTGAGAGGAGATAGGCAAGGAGAAGAAAATTAATGTCCTGAAGGTCTCTTGTTCAACGCCAAAGCTCCCGTTGGATCTTATCCGTGCCTGTGGAGGTGGACTGTGAAGGCAAGAATGGCAGACGTGAGTTGCGAGATACAAGAGATACAATTTGCTGTTCAACACCAAAGCTTTCGTTGGATCTTATTTCCGACAGTTGAATACTTTTGAAGTGGACTATGAAGAATGGCAGACATAATTTGGGAGATATTTAAGATGTTACGGACACTTTAGGATGTTTGCAGGAGATAGGTAAGAAGAAGTTTTATTTTGAAGGTCTGCTGTTCAACATGAAAGCTTTCGTTGGTACCTACCCGTGTTAGTTGAAACCTGTTGAAGTGGAATGTCGAGAATGTCAGACATGAGTTGGGAGATATCAGGGTTGTTAGGGACACTTTAGGAGAGGATGGACAAGAAGAAGTTGCGTCCTGAAGTAAAATATACACAATAAATTACAATGAAATTACAACAAACAAAATAAAAATAGATTGAACAAAGAAACAAGAACAAAAAACAGAATAAAGCTAATGTTTTAACTAAAGGGCGTGGTTCTTGCCTGTGGCAATCTCTTCCACCCGACCCTTGTTATTATTGGTATTTATGTTCCTTTTCTTATTTTTATTTTATTCTTTTATTATTGATATTAAACACTGTTATTTATCTCTAAAAAAGTTGTTGGAAAAAACATCGTGACGTTTTCAGCAACTTCTTTACTAGTTTAGTAAATTTCTTCATTTTATTATACTGTAGAGGGTAGCGAGTTGGAATGAGAAGGCACTGTTTAGATTGATTTAGAAATATATTTGTATGCAGATTTTAGTTTCAGTTTAAGATTAAATGATAACAATTTGGTTTGGGTACTTATTACAATGTAGATAAATGTGAAAGTGAGAAGTTCATTTAACAAACATGCAAAGATAATAGTACTGCACTTAGTATGACACGGCGATCACGGCGCACGCTACACACTCCCCTGCCAGTGATGTAATCACGATTCATCGGTGTGGGGATTAGTTCTGGAATCTCTTGGGGAAGTGGACTCTGCGGCCGGATCGTGTCGTTATACTGGTTGGTTGAAGCGGGGGGCTGCGGCTAGTGCAATCTGCCTGGTGCTGTGGTGGGTCGGCAGTGTCGGTCATGGTGTAGGCTGGCTTCAGTCGATCAATGGTGACTGTGGTGTATTTTCCATTGATGTCAATCACGAACGTTCGGGAACTTCTCCTGACGACTGGGTAAGGTCCGTCGTATGGCATCTGGAGGCAGCGTTTGGAAAACTCTCGGCGGATGAAAACTTGGTCTGCGGTGTAGAGGTCCTTGAATATGAAGTGGGACTTGTCACCGTGCTGTGTTCCGCTGACTGGTTGGAGCTGGCGCATGTGGCTGCGAAGATCTTTGACGAACTCTGTTGTGGGGTCTGGATCATCTGTCTTGGATGTGAGGAACTCGCCGGGAAGTCTGAGTGGTTCACCGTAGACGAGTTCTGCGCTGGATGCCTTGAGATCGTCTCGCCATGCTGCTCGGATTCCAAGTAGGACAGTAGGGAGGATGTCTGTCCAGCGGTCGTTGTGGTGGCATTTGATTGCGGCCTTAAGCTGTCTGTGGAGTCGCTCGACCATTCCATTGGCTGCAGGATGATATGCCGTGGTGCGGAGGTGCTGTGA
The DNA here is from genome assembly GCA_024516035.1 of Bactericera cockerelli. Taxonomy (NCBI): domain Eukaryota; kingdom Metazoa; phylum Arthropoda; class Insecta; order Hemiptera; family Triozidae; genus Bactericera; species Bactericera cockerelli. The sequence continues at coordinate 30,193,771 of CM044963.1, read as the reverse complement.
GCCGGTGAGTGTGCTGAGCTCTTTGAACAGGTTGGACTCGAACTGTCTGCCTTGGTCGGTGGTGATGCGGAGTGGAGTGCCGAACCGTGCGATCCAGTGAGTGTAGAATGCCTTGGCGACGGTGGAGGCTTCTTGGTCTGGGAGCGGGATCACTTCTGGCCATCGTGTGAAGCGATCAACCATAGTGAGACAGTACCGGAATCCGTCTGAGTGTGGCATGATGATGAGGTCCATGTGCACATGTTCGAATCTCTGCGTTGGTGGAGAGAAGGAACCGAGTGGGGCCTTGACGTGGCGAGTGACCTTGGATCGTTGGCAATCAGTGCAGGCTTGGGTCCAGCTGCGGCAGTCCTTGGAAATGAAGGGCCAAACGAATCTCTGCTGTGCGAGTTTGACTGTAGTGTTGGTGCCGGGGTGCGATAGCTGGTGTACCATGTTGAACACAGTGCGTCGGAAAGGTCGGGTGATGTAGGGCCTTGCAGTCGGTGTGGACACATCACAGTAGAGCTTGACACCGGAACCGGGGATCTCTAGTAGTTTGAGTTGAAGTGTGGAGTCGGTTCTTTTGAGTGCTGCTTGTAGTTCGACATCAGTTTTCTGTGAGGCTGCTAGGGACTTGTAGTCGAGAGTCGCATGGATGAGCTCTATCCTTGACAGGGCATCAGCTACGACGTTTTGATCGCCTGGAACGTACTGGATGTCGGTGGTGTACTGTGAGATAAGGTCTAGGTGGCGGAACTGGCGAGGCGAGCATTTGTCTGGCTTTTGGCAGAAAGCGAAGGTGAGCGGCTTGTGATCCGTGAAGATGGTGAATTGGCGTCCTTCTACCATGTGTCGGAAGTTTTTGACAGCAAGATAGATGGCGAGGAGCTCACGGTCATAGGCACCGTACTTCTGCTCGGCACTGGAAAGTTTCTTGGAGAAGAAACCGAGTGGCTGCCATTCACTGTTGACCAGTTGTTGAAGTGTTGCGCCTACTGCGGTGTCAGAGGCGTCCGTGACAAGCGAGAGTGGGGCATTATCGAGAGGGTGAGCGAGGAGGGTGGCTGCTGCGAGTCGCTCTTTGCACTGATCGAATGATTTGATTGCTTCGGGCGTCCATTGAATCTCTGCCTTGCCTTTGATGTTGTCAGTCAGGAGATCGTTGACTGGTGCGAAGGTGTGGGATGCTCTGGGTATGAAGCGGCGGTAGAAGTTGAGCATCCCCATGAATTGTCGTACACCTTTGGCTGTAGTTGGTCGCGGGAACTGCAGGATATCCTTGACTCTGTCGGGAAGCGGGCTTGTCCCATCCTTGGAAATGAAGTATCCTAGGAATCGGACTTGTTCCTGGCCAAACACACATTTGCTGGGATTCAGGACAAGAGAGTGGTCTTGGAATCGCTTGAAGATGATTGAGAGGTGTGCCAGGTGTTCTTCCTCTGAGTTGGAAGCTACGAGGACATCGTCGATGTAGGGGAAACAGAAGTCTAAGCCTCGAAGAACTTCATCCATGAAGCGTTGGAATGTCCGGGCTGCGTTGCATAGGCCAAATGACATGTAGGGGAACTCAAACAGGCCAAATGGGTGGTGATTGCAGTCTTGCAGATGTCTTCCTCGGCTACTGGGATCTGATTGTAGGCTCGGACGAGGTCTAGTGTGGTGAAGATTGTTTTGCCTTGAAGAATGTGGGCGAAGTCTTGTATATGTCTCACCGGATACTGATCTGGAATGGTGCGGGCATTGAGTCCTCGATAGTCTCCGCAGGGTCGCCAGGTGTCGGCTTGCGGCTTCTCGACCATGTGGAGGGGTGCAGACCATGGACTGTTGGAAGGTCGAGCAATGCCTAGTTGTAACATTGCGTCGAACTCCTTCTTGGCGGCCTTGAGCTTGGCTGGTGCGAGACGCCTTGGTTTGCTGGCAACTGGAGGACCGGGAGTTGTCTCAATGAAGTGCTTAGTGTTGTGACGGATGATGCCTGGAGTACCATCGGGGCGTGTGATGTCCTTGAACTGCTGGAGGAGCTGGTGATACGGAGAGGCTTTGGAGACTGTCTTGACTGACGGGATATTGGATTCAGCAACATGTCCTTGGGCAGTGAGGTGAGTGGTCCCATCAAGTAGTCTGTGGTTCCGTAGGTCCACTAGCAAATTAAAATGGTGGAGGAAATCTGCGCCGATGATTGGCTTTGAAACATCTGCTACTACGAACCGCCAGGTGAAGTCGCGCCGGAGTCCAAAGTTCAGTGACAAGGTGATGGTGCCGTAGGTGTTGATGTCCGTGGAATTGGCTGCGGACAGGATGTAGTCGGTCTTCTCACGTCTACCAGGTGCTGCAGAACGTGGGAAAACGCATAAGTCGGCGCCAGTGTCAATGAGGAACTGCAACTTGGTTGAATGCTCTGTGACGAAGAGACGGCGGGGCGTAGGACTCGACTGAGAAGCCGTCATGATCAGCGGTCCGTGTCGTTTCCCTGAAACTTGCATGGCTGCTCACATTTCTTTGCTTGGGGTCCAAAGCGCCAGTGGTACCAGCAAGTGTCTGTGCGTGGCCTGGAACTGCTGCGGCCTCGGAACTGGGAACGGCTCTGGTATCTGTCACGGGCTGGGGATTGACTTCTGCTCTGATGGTTAAATCGTAGTGATGCAACTTCTTGACGGAGACTGGCAATTTCTTGACTGAAGATGGCGGCAAGTTGGTTGAATTTGAGGGTAAGTATGTCATCAGCCCTTGGTATTGAAGTTTCTGAGACTTGGGGCACGAATGGGCGAGTAGCTTCTGCGATGTTGTCTGCGTGAGTTGCGAGCTCTGTGAGGTTCTTCTCCTCAGGCATGGTTGAAGCTTGGTAAGGGCCAGGAACTGCTTGGCTAGGGCTGGGAGCTGCTGGAGGTTGGCTGGTTGCTGGGGTTGAGCTGCTGGAGGTTGGCTGGTTGCTGGGGTTGTTGTTCAGGTCGGGGTCACCACGTTGTAGAGGGTAGCGAGTTGGAATGAGAAGGCACTGTTTAGATTGATTTAGAAATATATTTGTATACAGATTTTAGTTTCAGTTTAAGATTAAATGATAACAATTTGGTTTGGGTACTTATTGTGATAGGCCTTGAGGCCAGAGAATATTTATGTTCAACGAGAGTTTTCCTAAAGTCTAGAATTCCAAATAAAATCAGTTCTATTCCAATAAACTTGAAAGGCAGTTTTCTCTTCTAGACTAGAGTATCTAACATATAACATGGTGACAGCGCAAATTTTCGTTTTTCAACATAGAATATAGATTGAAGTACACATTTATTTTTCGTGTTCTATGAGTTTATTTCTTTGATAATGACTAAACCAACGATTGATGACAAAGAAACAACCAATATGTCAATGATTGCTCATACTATACCAGCTCCAAAGATGTTTGAATGGAAAACAGAGACGATTGCAGAGGATTGGAATATTTTCAAATTACAAGTCAAGAATTACATGAAATTGACAGGCTTAGATAAACAGCAAGATGATATACAGATTTCATTTATTATATCTTTGTTTGATAAAGAAATGCTCAAGACATTCATGACTCTAGAGACAGATGATGTAAGTACGTTCAAAAAATTATTAAATGCATTTGACAGATATATTTTACCTCAAAAGAACATTATCTATGAACGATATTTATTTGGTATTGCGAAACAAGAAACAGGCGAGAGTATAGACAAATATTACAGCAGAATTAGAAATCTAGCTAGTTCTTGCGAATACAAACAAATGCATGACGAGTTACTCAGAGACCGGCTAGTACTTGGAGTTTCAAATCCGGAGTTGAGGAAACAGTATCTTAATAATTCCAAATTAACTTTGATATCAGCTATGGAAATAGGAAAATCTTTTGAAGCAACTGAGAAACAATGTCATGAAATAAGCGGTGCTGAAGTAAAAGTTCAAGAGGATAAAGAAATATTCAAGTTTTACAAGTCCAATATCAAATCGATTCCTGATAGGGAATGTACTTACTGTGGGAAGAATCATATTTTCAGAAAAGAACTTTGTCCAGCATTCGGAAAAGTTTGTTCTAATTGTGGTAGTTGGAATCATTTCAGTGAAGTTTGTAAGCAAAAGAGAGCTAAAATTGCGAACTATGTTGAAAACCAGAGTTATGAAGTGGAAACGCCCAATACTGATAACAATGTTTGGCACATTGGAAGTAGTGACATTAAGAAAAGCCTTATTTCCAATCTTACTTTTCTTGTTAATAATGATTTGATTTTCTTTCCATGCCATTTAGACACAGGTGCAACTTGTAATGTAATTAGCCTCAAAGATATCAGGAAGCTGTGTGGAAATGTCAATCTTGAAAGATCTAGAACCAAACTTGGTGCATTAGGAGGAGAAATTTTATATCCTGTTGGTAAAATAAGTCTGACTGTTGTACATGAAGGCAACCTGTATGAATTGGAGTTCCAGGTGACCAATAAAAATCATCCACCACTGATCTCTGCAGAATTCTGTACGAAGTTAAATTTGATAGAGGTGAAGGCAGATCTTTGCTACATAGAAAAAAAATGCAAACCATATCCTGTAGCACAGCGTAATCTCCCTATGCAAACTCATGAAACCCCTTCTTTACCTTGGTACAGGGTAGGAGCCGACATATTCCAAGTGGAAGATCAGAACTACCTCGTTGTAGTTGACTATTATTCTAATTACTGGGAGATTGAGAAACTTTATTCTTTATCTGCTGAGCAAGTAATTTTAATGATGAAAAAAATATTTTCTATACATGGCGTTCCTAATACTTTAATTACAGATAATGGAGGTTCTTTCAGAAATCAAAAGTTTCTCGAATTTTCAAACAATTGGTCGTTTGAACACATTACCTCTTCCCCATTTCACAGTCATGGAAATGGAAAGGCTGAGTCTGCAGTGAAAATTGCCAAAAGTATTATTGAGAAGTGCAGATTTGAGAAGAGGGATCCATTTTCAGCAATTCTTGAATGGAGGAATACTCCAACAGGTGACACCGAAGTTACTCCCTCAGAATAATTAATGTCAAGGAAAACTAGATCACTCATTCCAACGTTATCTAATCAATTAAAACCTCACATTGTAGATGGTGTTCCTGAGACAGCTGATCTGAGGAAAAGAAAATATAAATTTTATTATGATTCCAAGACCAGGAATCTTCCAAAGTTGAATGTAGGTGAAGGTATTCGATTTCAACCACAACGGAAGGGAGAAGAGTGGAAGCATGGTGATTCTCTCTCCGTCTAAATATTCCGCCACTCAGAAGAAGCAGTCGAGAAAGAAGACCACCTGAGAGATTTGCACAATTAAATAATTTTTTATAGAGGGGAAGATGTGATAGGCCTTGAGGCCAGAGAATATTTATGTTCAACGAGAGTTTTCCTAAAGTCTAGAATTCCAAATAAAATCAGTTCTATTCCAATAAACTTGAAAGGCAGTTTTCTCTTCTAGACTAGAGTATCTAACATATAACACTTATTACAATGTAGATAAATGTGAAAGTGAGAAGTTCATTTAACAAACATGCAAAGATAATAGTACTGCACTTAGTATGACACGGCGATCACGGCGCACGCTACAATACTACTAACATTTTTACTCATATTTTTTTTTTTTTTTTTTTTAGAACCAGCCAATCCCACCGACCAATGCCCCCACCAGTTCGGCCTCTACAAGATGGGCGACGAGAACCAGTGCGGCCAATATCTGAACTGTGCCAACGGGGCCGGATTTGTAACGGACTGTCCCGAGGGTTTGGCGTTCAACGAGGCCTCCCTGCAGTGCGACTGGCCGGATCAGGTCGCCAACTGTAACGCTGAAGGTGAGTAACTGTTCTCTTTTTATCTTAACACTTTGTGCGCCAAGCCCAAAATCGTGATTTTCCCCTGGGGCCACGATACAAAGGATTGTCTCTCAATATGCTTCAAAACTAGATAGGTGAAAACCAAGCACACTCTGATCATCCTCAGGAGGCCACGCTTCAAATTCTCAATACAAAATACACAGTAGTGTGGCCCATACTGAGACACAATGCTTCAAAGAGAGGTCTAGTGTCTCTCAAAATGAGAGACGTGGCCCCAGCGGGAAGTCGCTGTCGCTCATATTGAGCGACGTGGCGCACAAAGTGTTAAATTGACGCGAGCCAACTTGTTTTTTGCAAGTCGATCGCGCCGGTTCCGCTAAAATTTCATATTAAATATGGTAAATTCAGTCTGTCAAGGTGTTCGAACAGTGTCTGGACTCCGTCCATGTTGTCATCAAGAGCAAATGGGCAGGGGGAGGGGGGGGGGGGTCGTGCGGATATGATCGTGACGGGGGCATTATATTACATTTTGAGGAAAATCCACTCGTACAAATACAATAGTACAAATCAAAAAATACCGAAATATTTTGGCGTTAGTTGCTATAGTAAACACTTGGCTTTTTTTGTTCTTCTAAATATTTTCCATCTTCAAATTATTTCGATGTTTCTTTGTTTTGCCAAGAGTTGTGTATACGTTTTTCGTGAGACCTTGTACCTATATTTCATTGTTACAACAAAAAAAAATTGGTTTTT